>JANHFM010003804.1:25578-36223 GCA_032468115.1 Grayia smithii
AGTATCCTTCCCCTGCCATGCCCACCAAGCCACGCCCACAGAACCGCTAGTAACAAAATTTAGATTTCACCCCTGCTCTGATGTCTATAGGTCTTAAATAAACAGAAAATATATACCATTTTACAGTATGAAAAACATTCTTTAATATCTCTACCATACACACACATATACACATCAACACAAAATGAAGCAAAGATAGCTATCAAATAACTTCAGAACCTTGATGTATGAAAGATAAGTCACATTTATAGAGAAGAAAGTATTTCTACTGATTCTGTTCTACTGTGAACAGTTTAATTATGTAGGCTTTGAAATATCTTTCTTCTTTTATAAATGTCTTAACATGGACCTTTCTAATATCTGAATCAACCTCCTTTGGTAGAAACACAAATATGTATTCAACAATTACAATATTCTGAAGTGATTTTTTTTTTAAAAAAGTGGCATGCATAAGCATTCCTTATCATAGTTTGACTAGAGTTTTGGAAATTGGAAGGAGATAGATAATGGCCAGGCTTTCATGTGAAGCCCACACAAAAGAAAGGGAGTTTACAGTGAAATGTTCCCTTAAAAAAACTGACAAAAGGGATAAAACATCCTCCCCAATAATCTATCTGTTTAAAAGTCTGTGACTCTTGGATACATGCCCACTAAACTGTTTCTTTAATAATGAACAATGTAGGAAAGATTGCAAGGTGTCCTACATTCCATCTCTATTCTGCTGTTATTATGTGATTCTGCAAATTCTGCACCTGTTGATAGATCTAAATAATGGACATTTTTGCCTTCTTGTTCTTCTCCTTCTCTGTTTTTGCCCATCATTTGTCTTATGTATCTTCTGAGTAATTTTGATGTTTGCTGATGTTTAATGAATAAACATCAAAATATATTTTTTCTAGCTTAACTCACTAGTGTGATTGCTTGCTCTGACTTGGACATAAGGATTGATTGCAGTGTGCTGGTTGCAAACTAAGCTGGAAATTATCTATTATTTTCCAAGAGAGGAGACTTGGTTTGGTATAGTGGTTAAAGCACCAGGCTAGAAATCAGGAGACCATGATTTTTAGTCCTGCCTTAGGCATGAAGCCAGCTGGCCAGTTCTTCTTTCTCAGTCCTAGGAAGCAGACCAGGATGAAGGCACTTCTGAAATCTTGCCAAGAAAATCGAGGAGACTTGTCTAGGCAGTTGCTAGGAGTCAAGCCTGAAAAACTCTCAATATGAAAATCCCAACTAATTTTCTCCATCTAAAATGCTGAGTACTTAAGGTTCAGCTTCTAGGTTCATGATGTGAATTTGTTCATGGTGAAAGGAGATTTGTGTATAGTAAGAATCAAGTAACAATAATCACAGATCAGCTTCAATCCTGTTGCTTTAAGTAGCATTATAATAGAAAATCTCATCTGCTGTAAAGCTTCCAATGCTAATTATGAGGACACCAAAACCCCCTAAATGTCATAGAAAACACTGTTATTTTGATTTATTTCAAGAGACATGATATTCCTGAAGGCACAGAGGTGAGAATGCATATTGCAGACAAACTCGGCCCACTGCCAGGAGTTCGATCCTGACCAGCTCAAAGTTGATTTTCAACCTTCCAACCTATTGTTGGGGGCAATATGCTGATTCTGTAAATCGCTTAGAGAATGTTGAAAAGCACTATGAAGCAGTATATAAATCTAAGTGCTAAGTGCTATTGCTATATTCAGAAAGAATTGACAGTGCGTGTGTTTTTTATCCAATGACCTGAAAAGAAAATGTGTGTCCCCCAAACATTTCTATATTCTCAAACTGATGAATAGACTTCCTTCTGGCTCTCCTTTCTGAACATCTTCCTTTCCCATCATGGCATTGCCTCTCCCTGCCCTGGCCAGGCCTTAAAACAGTGTTTCTCAACCTTGGTGACTTTAAGATGGGTGGACTTCAACTCCCAGAATCCCCCGACTTCAACTCCCAGAATCCCCCACCCATCTTAAAGTCACCAAGGTTGAGAAACACTGCCTTAAAACCTCATAGTTTCTTGCATCTTCTCCTTTTCATATCCAATGTTCCCGGGCATGGAGGTCAGAGTGTCACCTGACATCAATGAAATGTTGCATGAATGGTTGTCTGTTGTTTTTATCTCAACTGCCAACAGTGTATTAATTTTGGATTTCTGTTGTGTTCTTTATTGGTTTTAACTGCCCAGGGTCACTTTGTTGAGGTGGGCAGCCCTATAAATTGAATAAAACAAATAAATCATGGGTTGTAAGCCTCTTGGCAAGGCAGAATAAAAATAAATAGTAAGAAAAAGCAGTTGGAAGTGAGCAATAAGAGAAAGCAAAGGAAGAATAGATAAATCTAGTTTTCATCAACAACATTTGCTATAGTTCACCATATATTTCTATCCTTGCAAACCACTCTTCTTTCCACCATGTTCATACACTGATTAATACATTGCTTTTTGGTAAATTTTAAACCTCCCATTCATTCTTCTTTCACAGATGCCTCTTGTGATAGATTCTTGATCGTTCTGCTGTGAGAACAAACCACCCCAGGCTTCTTCTTTCATCCTGTATCACAAAAGCAGGCTGCCTTCTGGTGGTCAAAGGCCACCACAAACATTTCAACAACAGGTCAAAGTTGAAGTGGGCAGGGCAGTGCTACAATTACCCACAGTAATTGTGGATAATTATTACGGACAATGTTATGGATGTGGATAAAGCCAGAATTTTCCAATAGTTTTTGAACTATCTACCTGAAAAGGATGGAAACTGTCATGCTGATTTGCAGCTGTAATGGTTAGAAAGAGCTCCAAGGGCTGCTGAAAAGGGATTAAGATTACAGATTAAGCACAGCCTCAGGTAACTTAAAATCAGAACATTAGGAAGTACGTATCTGCTTGTGCTTCTTATTTTATCAAGTTGTCTCAATATGAATAGTACACCCCGGAATGAAAATCCTCTCAGGGCGAACTATGAAAGACGTGATGAGGCTACTGTTGAATGTATATTTGCCCTCGCTTCCTCTTTACGAGCATACAACCTCATCGTTAATATCATTCTGACACACTCTGCATTTGCCAGCGATATGAGTTGTGGGCAGATATAACCACAGTGCAATAACATCAGGTCTCCCACTGAATTGTAACACACATTACAGGGAAGAAAGGACAGGGAGACATGATAATCTAAGAAGAACATTTTTTCATTTAATTCTTGCTCCAACCTTACAGATAGATCACTGTAGAATGATTTGAGTAAACACAGGTTACCACTGAGGGAGCTAAGGAAAGAAAGGGGGAGAATGAACAAAATCTGCATGTAGTCCAAAACTCACAGAGCTTATGATGGAGGATGCAGTTTTGTAATGGAGTTTTATTCCTTTAATGTTTTAATTGTTTGCCAACTCTCCTGGGAAATTTTTGTCCCAGTTTCTCCAAGTCTCCCTAATTATATTCAGTTCTGTCTATTTCATGGTTAAAGAAGCAAAGAGAGAACTGCAGAGAGCAGTGGCTAATGACAGAGAAGAACACATAATGTTTTTACTGAAAACATCAATTACAACAATCACCCCAAAAATATCCTACATAATAAAAAATACTCAAAGAAGCAGAAATTTAAGAGACTTTAAAAGATAATTTAGCAGATTGCAGGCCAGAGCACTTCTGTCTTTCTTTGTCTACAATGCATTATTTATTAACATATGGGTAAAACTAATTGAATAGAAAGTATTTTATTATTCCAAAGAAAGGAGGAATAGAACTGTACAAAGACTCAGCTTAGAGGTGCTTATTTGATCAAATTTCCAAATTGAATTGACTTTCTAAATTGTAGCTTCACACTGAAATAATTTGAATGGATGATTCCAATAAGTATTTCTGACATTTGTAAGAAGGTAACATTTCTTGTATATGAACAAGAGGCCAATATAAAAACTCTTGCCATTTCCCCACTTTTTCCTATTTGGGAAGATGCTGTAAGCATTTTCCTAGTATCCTAGCATCATCTAGCCATTGTTCCAGATATAGAAGACTGGTTAGGGGATTCTAAAAAATGCTACTAATAGCTAGTGAGGGAATTTGTGATGCCAAACCTGCCACCTCACTCAAGTTAGTGGCCAGGAGTTCCTTCTCTCAGTTTAGCATAGTCAACCAACTCATCTGGCACCCCAAAACCCTAATGATCACACAGTGGAAAAGTGTCCCATTGGTCAGAACAAATCAATGGTGATTCTTCAGTAATGCCATGCCTGATGTTTTAGAAAAGTCTGTGGAAATTTGAGAGATTTTGAATTTATTAAAATTAGACAGTTCAGCCCAATTATTCTATTAATGCTTTGATGGACAGCATTAGAAGCTGCTGTGCTAGTGCAGAGTTTTCTTCATCCTTGCTATTTCTGGAGATATTTATTTATTTATTTATTTAATTGCATTTATATGCCGCCCCATCTCCCGAAGGACTCGGGGCGGCTTAAAAAATTAAAACACAATAAATAAATTAAAAGGCAATAGTAAAAATAAATGCAATTAGAAAATCCCGATTAAAACAATAAAATTTAGACATACGATAAAAAGTAAAAGTAAAACCAATCACATTAGCCAGTTTGATTAAAAAGCCATGTCTTCAGATCGCGGCGGAAGGAGCGGAGGTCAGGGGTGGTCCGGAGGTCGGTGGGGAGTTCGTTCCAGAGGGCCGGTGCACCCACAGAGAACGCCCTCGCCCTGGGAACCACCCACCAACACTGTCTGGCGGATGGTACCCTGAGGAGCGCAGCCCTGTGTGAGCGCACAGGGTGATGGGATGAAGGCAGAAAGTGGTCCTGCAAGTATAGCATATCTATACATCTATACACCTAGGCATATACAGTGTGTGTGTATGTATGTTTGTGTGTGTGTGTGTGTGTGTGTGTGTGTGTGTGTGTGTGTGTGTGTACTTGATGGGAAGAAATGGTGGTGCCCTTATTAATATGTAATTTCCAACATATAAATGAACTTATGTTATTTTCTGATGTGCACTTTTGAGTGTGGCAGGGAGATTTCCTTGCCACAATATCACACTTACATCAGCTGCTTTAATATAATGAGTTTGAATAACAAATCTCTGAGACTGCATGGATTTTTTTAATCTAAAGATTCTACACTAACTGGATATGTTAACCTCACCTTAATATTTATCTCTGGGACATTTGTTTAACCTGTTCCTAGTAGCATGAGTTAGGAGGTATTTATTTATTTATTTATTTTTTCCAACATTGTGCTTGAAGGACAAACTATATATATTTCCCTAGCCTGGGTTCCCTCAGATATGTTTGACCTTATCTCACATAATTTCAGTTAATATAGTTAAGGCAATGCTGACTGGAGGATTATGGGCAACGAAATTCAGCACATCTGGAAAACATCCAGGTTTGGGAAAACAGTCCAACTGGTATTACATAAACTGTTATCTTTTTCTTCTCTCTACTTTATTATTAACCTATTTTGTTGTCTATTAAACTCTTGACTATAAATTCCTCGAAGAATTTATCACATAAACATTCCTGTTTGTGTATATTTGGTTCAATTTCTGTCCTTTGATTAGTATGCATTATGGCATACAGTATGCAGAATAGTATATTCTGATCATTTATAATCATGAACAAAAATTCCATGGCTGCTTCTGCTACTTTATATACAATGCGCATTTTGTTGTTAACAAGCTTTCTGTGAATCTAAAATTTCCGAAAACAATTCCGTGCAGCCGCTGTGCTATTTATAACTTGCAGAATATCAAAACATTACCAACAGAGTGATAAGATTATTTCCTATTACAAGGCTTGTAATGAAACAAATCAAGTGTAATGATTTCTACTGCCCTGTGGTGGTTGCTGTTATTGATTGTTTGGGTATGCAGGCACATACCAAGGATTTGAGACAAAATGAACAGTGATTTCCGAAAGTAAAAAAAAAATTCAACTCCTAAGCAGTAAAAAATTGGCTCAACTCCACTGAAGCATTTGCAGAAAGATTATTAACTTTATTATTTTTGCACTACTAGTCCAAAATCCTTGTCAACCAAGTAGCTTAATTTCCCAAAACATAGCTGTAGATATAAAGCTCTAGAAAAATATAAATGCATCTATTTCCAAAGTGCATATTAAAAAAAGCCAATATTGAATAATTTGGGGAGGGGTTGTTTATTTTTTTTAATTATGCTCTTTTTAATTTTCATTCCTTGTTCTTTTTTAATGATACAATTAAAAACTTTTTTAATCAAAATATGAGCCAAACAAAACTTTTACCCATCTGCATCAACTGAATTTTCAATCAGGAGAGGAACTTTCACAATTTGCCATGATATAGCAATAAGGTGTTGATGATGATGCACCTGTCAGGGAAAAAATAAACCAAAACCGAAACCAGTGGCTCTACTAATTGAGCATCAAAACATAGATTGAAGACACAGTTCAAAACTATCCATGAAAAAACTAACCTTGTACTTAGATAGACAAACCTCTTTGTTTCAATTTCTTACACATTCAGTTATGATGGGGAAAAAACTCCACCACAAGTTCTTTTTGTCTTGTTTCCTTTGTTCCTATTTCAAGGTATTCTGTAAAATGTTACAACAATCCAGTAATAGTGATAATGCAAATTAAAACACTTAATGGGAATTATGAAAGTTGAAATTTTTATCTTAACATGTATAGCAGGGACCAAGATGGGGAAGACTGACATAAGGCATTCAATTAAGTGGTAATATTACTGATTTATAATATACAAACATCTACAATGTAGGATTGAGGAAAATAGAAATAAGCCACTTTTGGCAAACATTGCATTGCATGTTCCTTTGAGAGCTCTTTGATACAAGCCATCTTAAATATTGCAAGAATAAATAAACACCCAGCAAAACATGTGGAGCATGGTTTCCTATAAGCCTGTAGTATTCTATCTTCAATAGCTCTTGTCTGAAGTTGGTTGCTAATCCCTGCTTCTATGTAGAATAACAAAAATGTGGAATCTATAAATAACACAAGAAATTTTATGTGTGTGTGTGTGTGTGTGTGTGTTAGTTTGCACAATTGTTTTGATATGATTATTTTGATATTATAGGGGTTTTGTTATGCAGGGATTTTAATAAAGGTATAATAAAAGGAGAAACAGAAAAAGGGAGAAAAAAGAAAAAAGGGTAAAATTATATTATCATACAGAAAGAAAACTGTTCAGTTTTTAAAACTCTCATTATTTTTTGACTGCACAGAAAAATAATGCTCACTTTTTCCACTGTGTTCCATTGTTTGTTTGTTTATTTATTTATTTATTCATTTATATGGCTGGCCCTCTATTCAAGAAATCCTGGCCAACAAACAAATAGAAACGAACAATTAAAACCAAAAACCAACGAAAAATATGTTGAGGCTCCTTAAAAATACAGACCATCAGACAAATGCATCCATGCCAGAGCTGCCAAACAACAACTAAGAAAAGAACCAAATTTTCAAGGCCAACAGAGTAGAGTTGTTGTTATTTCAAGAGTGAAGCTCTACAATCCAAGACTGGACAATTCATGATTATAAATGAAAACTAACACTGTTTTTCCATTGTAAAAGAATGAACTATTTATGACTATTTTTAACTATGATTTCTGAAGCAGCTATGTATCCACTAACTTGTCATGCCACCAGCCACACTTAAGGGGTTCGTCAATCACCATGTTGTGGAGTGGTTTGTCAAGATATACTGTCTCTACAAAATTCTATACAGTTCTTATAATCTATCAAGTAATCTGATAAACAGAAGGTAAAATTTAACCAGCAAGTTTTGTTCTTGACAAATTTATGCCAATTTGCATATTATTTCCAAGACACCATCAACCTTTTTATACTCTATTCTAAAAATCTTCTCAGGTATCAATATCAGACTGACTAGGCTGTAATTGCTGGAGCTTTCTTCCCCCTTTTAATTTTTTTTAATTGCTTTCCTCCAGTCATTTGACCCTTCACCTCTTCTTCAGGATTTCTCAAAGTTAGTATGACAGAGAGTCATATTACCAGTGAGCTATTTTTTTAGAATAGTATATTCCCAAAAGGGTTATCCATGATGGGCAATGAGGAATATTCCATATGATTATGTGTTTAAAATAAATAATAGATATAATGGATTTGATATGATTTGATAAATACAGTAGTGGCCAAATTGTGGGAACCTTTTGGGAAAAACATATTTTTGATGACTAATAACACCACTTTTTTTTGGGGGGGGTGTTTCAAGATAATCATATTCCACTGCTGGAATGGCCTGGGAATAGCCCAGACTTTAACCCAATTGAAAATCTATGGAGCTGACTAGAGAAACTTGTTAGTCAGAAATGACCCAGCAATAAAACCTAGTTTATAGAAGCAATCATTTAATCTTGGTTTCACATTATAACAGCTGCAGAACTAAAAGATTTGGTTCACTCCATGGGAAGACGTTGTAAGGCCATAATTCATGCTAAAGGTTATCCAACTAAGTATTAACTGATGTGATAATTTTTATATATATCGTTTTTTCTATGGTGATAATTTTTGCATACCGTATTTTTTGGAGTATAAGACACACCTTTTTACCCCCAAAAAGGGGGTGAAAATCTGGGTGTGTCTTATACACCAAATGTATACATTCGGTGGGGCGAGGGGGGGCAGTTGCTGTGACGGCAGCGGCAGCAACAGCAGCAATGGTGGCAGCAACAGCAGCAATGGCGGCAACGACAGCCGCCGCCAGAAAGCTCAAACTGCACCCCCCATTGCTGCTGCTTCTGCTGCTTCTACTGCATCTGCTGCCACCCCGTCCCCATTGCTGCTGCTTCTGCTGCCGACGCCCCTCCCCCCACCATCACTGCTGCTTCTGCTGCCACCCAATAGGCTGTTAAAAAAAGGCTCTGAGTATCACAATCCTGGGAGCCTTGCTTTTTAAAAGCATTTTTACAGCCTATTTGGCAGAATAGGCTGTTAAAAAAATGCTTTTAAAAGTAAAAAGAAAGTCTCTGACAATCAGGCAACGTAGCTGTTGTTCAAACTCAAATTTGAGGACCCTTGCCCTAACCCAGAGGTCTTCAAACTTGACAGTTTTAAGGTTTATGGAGTTCAAGTCCCAGGAATTCTGGGATTTGAAGTCCACAAGCCTTAAAGCTGTCAAGCTTGAGGATCCTTGCCCTAATCCAGAGGTCTTCAAAAAATTATGCTATACTGGTATTTTATTAAATAATATTTTACTACACCATTTGGTTCAGAATACTTTTTTCCCTGTTTTCAACTTCTAAAATTTAGGTGCGTCTTATATTCCAGTGTGTTTTATACTCTGAAAAATACGGTACTTATAATTTGATCACAAAGGTCATTGACATAAAGCAGAAAGAGTGTTGGACCTAGAACACTGCCTTGTGGAATGCTACTGTTAAAATATTGGACTCCACCTAGCCATGCTAAGAGTGCTTTGCTTTTACTTTGCTTTTATGAATATTTAGAGTTGACTACCTTCAATTTAACAAGCACTAGAGTTGGGATCAAAGAAAATATCAAGACTGTATGAGTATCAGTAATTATGTATATTTCAAATAGCTCATCCTAACCCTCATTTTCATTTGTATGACTTCAAATGGCAGTCCCTGTAACCAACATCTATTATAAAGGGCTCCCGAAATATATTCTTAACTTTTGGTAGACAGCTCATCGGGTTGCCATTTGCTTCATGTATATCTAATGCTGAATCAGCTTTAACAATGTTTAACAGTTTCATTTTGATCTACATTTTTCTATTTAATCTTCATTTCTTTTGACGTTCTTGGTTGACCAAACCTCAGGCTGCATTTGCAAGCCAAAATCAGTATCATTATGAAATCACTGTGAACCCATTTTTTGGGGGGGGGGGGAGTATGCTAAATGATCAATCAGTTTCTTTGCTGCAATCAACAATTGGATTATGCAGATAAATCAAGCTTAAAAAAATAGAAGCATAATTAAAATGCATTAATTAAAAAAGGAAGAAGAATATGATATGTAGCTATGCAATAACATAGGCTAGATTTATTATAATAGGTTCTGGCGCAATAAAATGGCAATAAGACATCTTAACATATATTTATTTGTGAAAAGAATTTATAGCCTTTGGTCAACCACCAAATGCAGTAAACATATAACTGGTGTCTCATTCTTAAATGGATAAAATTAGCTTACTACAATCAATACAATTTCAACAAAGACAGTTTTGTATTTTAATAACACTGTGCAACCATTTTGGTTATGCTTGGGCTCACATCTGAAAGTCAATTAATAATAATTTCTTCCTGGGGGACTTCCGGCTGGAGCCACGCTGGAGACAGCTGATAGCTGTCAGCACGCCGTCCCGTTATCGGAGAAATCGGCTTTTAAATCAGCTGAATTCTCCGAAGAAGCTGATCCCTCGAGAAAAGAGGGAACAGCGAGCCCCCTGCTAAGAGTTGGGTGCCTCCAGATCCCCAGAAACTTAATTCTGGGGATCGCAAGAGGGACTCCCCCCGGAAGCAGGGAAAAGAGCTCCAGGATGGCGCAGCGCTCTGCTCTTAGAAGCAGACAGGACGCGGTGTCCTCCACTGCTGAAATAAAGAAAAATACAGAAAAATACAAGGCAGACGGAACATAAAAGGGAAACAACTAATCGCAAGTATTT
>JANHFM010003804.1:60663-70885 GCA_032468115.1 Grayia smithii
AGTATCCTTCCCCTGCCATGCCCACCAAGCCACACCACACCCACCAAGCCACGCCCACAGAACTGGTAGTAAAAAAATTTGGATTTCACCCCTGCCTCCATGGCACGGCTCCAGGCTCCTCATCCTCATCCTGCTAAGACGAGTCCGTTCTATTCATGCTGGCAGAGGAGGCCTGCTGCAGATCCCATTGGCCAAGATATTCTGACTGGCAGAATCCAGAAGAAGCACCTTTTGTGCTGTAGCACTGGCCCTCTGAAACATTCCCCCCCCCCGGGGGTGAGATTTGCCCCAACCCTCCTATTCTTCCACAAGGCCTGGGGACTCAATAGGGGTGTACCTCAGTAGAGATGCTTACTGCACTAATTAGCTGACCCCTCCCCCTTGCACTTTCTGCTCCCCATCCATTCATCTTTTTAATTCATATTATTTTCTTTTATTGTTTATTTTTATATGGGATTTTAATGCTATTCCTTGGAAGGTATAAACATCCATTTTAGATCCTGAAATTCCAGGGACAATGATTTCTTTTATTAGTTGGTGAGTATGTTTCAAAATTATCATGGAGTACAGTTAGCTATGGCTATAAAGCAAACTGGATAATCTATGAGGGTCAGACAAATAGTGCAAAAGAAGAATGGAAATTCTCTTTAGCAGCAGATCTGCAGCATGGTATGGGATTCATAACACATTCATGAAGAAAGGAGCTGAAATAAAGAACAGGGATATATTGCACCTTTATTCATTATGTTTTTTCCCTTTCTTAATGCTCTTCAATATGCAACATAGCTCATTCAGACCTGATGACATACAGTAGTTCGTATCTGGATTGTCCTCAGAACACTTGCAGAATTGCTATAGAGATAAATGTAAGCAGAGTCAACAGTATATATACAAATATATCTCAAGACTAGTTCTTCATTCAAAAGTACTGATTATAAATATCTTAAATGCTCTCTCGCCCGAAGATGTAATATTTCATCACTCTTATGAAGTGTTTGTTTGGGATTTAATTTCTTTTTTAATCCTCTTATAACTTGCATGTCACTGCAAATAATGACTCAGATTGATCTAAAATAAAACATCCCTAATTTTTTGCATTTCTAATTGCTGTTGCCTGATACTTTGAAATATTTGTTTCTTCAAAACAAATGTGTTTTTGTTTCGGCTTGCAACAGCTGGCAGTCAAGGTACCTATTCAGAGATGGTGATTTGGTGTGATGGCTTAATAAAGCATGCATTTCCTTTCATATGGATAGCCACATTTCTGGGTCTGATTGCTCCTAACATTTCACACATCTAAGTATTATCCTTCACTTCAAAGGAATGAATAAATGAGAATTACCTACTTGAAAGACAAAAACTGACATATAAAAATGAAGAGCTTTCCATAAGAGTTCTGTTAGGTCCCCAGAGAGTTGCTATGGAGACTTGATAATTGTGTAGAGAATTCTTCAGTCCCTTCAGAATTACAGAATCACCATTTAACTGAAGCGGAGAACTCTAATTAACCACCCAAGCCTCTATAAGTTTGCTCAGAAGTAAGTCCCATTCTGTTCAATGGTGCTTATGCACAGGTAAATGGAAATGGGATTCCAATCTAATTATCCTTAAATATCTATGATCCAATCTTTCCAAGGTTTAGTTGTGAATGACTAATACTATTTCCATTTTAAGTGTTCGGTAATAGAAGCCTCCTTCACACTTTCCAGTTCTTGTGCTAATGCTGAGTCGAACAATCCAGATTATCACTTCCACACTTCTTAGAATCACTTTCGTTATGCAGAAATGTTTGTAATGGTGCTTGGTTACCATTTTATAGCAATAGCAGTTAGACTTATATACCACTTCACAGTACTTTACAGCTGTCTCTAAGCGGTTTAGCAAGGGTCAGCAAGAGTCCCCAACAATCTGGGTCCTGCTTTTACTGACCTCAGGAAGGATGGAAGGCTGAGTCAGCCTTGAGCCACTCAGAATTGAAGTCCTGGAGTGAGCAATGAGTTAGCCTGCAGTGCTACATTCTAACTTCTGAGCCACCATAGCTTTTATATTTTATATTCATATATTGTATACATTTTAATGTTATATGGGTTTTGTTTCTGGTTTATTGTTTATTTTCATCATATAGGCCTCCCAGAGTCACATTGTTTGGGTTGGGTGACCTTATCAAACTTACTATTTGGTGCCTTCAGGTCAGCATTGACTCTAGGCAGCAGCACAGACCCTGGGCAAGTTTTTGGAAGTAGTTTGGGATTTTTTTTCATCCTAGGACTAAAAAAGAGTGATTGGTCCAAGGTCACCCAGCTGGTTACCCAGTAAGTAAGTAAGTAAGTAAGTAAGTAAGTAAGTAAGTAAGTAAATCATTGAAACTGAAATGTTGCTATCCTTCTTTCTCTCATCATTGGGGAATTGTTAGATTTGTAAATTCCTTATCCTCCACCAACAGCACATAGCTTTGTCTAGTGGTGAAGGCACCAGGCTAGAAAGCCAGATACTATGAGTTCTAATCCTGTCGTAGCCATGAAAGCCTCTGGATGACCTTGGGCCAGTCACTCTCTCTCAGCCCAAGTCATTTCACAAGATTGTTATTGTGGGGAAAATAGGAGGAGGTTGTATTGGATATGTTCTCTGCCTTGAGTTATTTGTAAAAATAAAAAAGGTGGGATACAAATAAATGAATAATAAAATAGGTAAGTAAATAGCATCTATGGCAGATGTATCTGCAAGAAACAAGAATGATTTCAAAATGAAGTAATATTTCATTACATTTGGCTGTCTATTTATCTTGTGTGGTCACTGTTTTATATTTAATACATTGAGTTGCTCTTTTTTAATGTTATCTTGTTTTATTTCTTGTTCCTGTTGTACATCTCCTAGAGTACTTTATTTGTGTTGGGAAGCTCTATTACTGCAATTAACCACATCTAAAAAATGCACTATGTTTGGTTATTATCCACTTCAATGCTATTGACTTCTCCCAAAAACATTGTTAAATAATGCCAAATTACTCTAAAGATGGGAAGTTTTACAAAAGGCACAGACACTTTCCTGATCCACAACTATCCATGTACTCATGTAAATTTGCTATACAGTATTGTACAAAACCCTCTTCCTAGCTCCCAGGTAATAGCTATACTTTGATCTTTAAATTTCATTATTTCATGCTGTTACTGTTTCTGTTGCAGAGGGTTTTACAAAATACAGCCTCCCATATTAATATCGTGTCATCTGGACTAACCAATATGTCAGGGAGGAACATATGAATCAATTATATAATACATATTAAAGTTTGTGAGGCTATCTTTTCTAATTTCGGTAATCCCAGATATTCATTGGTCATTTTCATGATCGTATCTGTCTATCCATGATAAGCTGTCTCTTGTACAACTTAAACACAAATTAGAACTTAAAGCATGAAGGAAGGATTGAGTGGGAAAATGTATAAGGAGATTGTAGAAAGGCCCAGAATGGGGTCAAAAAGTTGCAAACAAAAGGGCTGTGTGGAGAGATAGGGTCAGCTGCAAAAGCTGAAAAATTGGAATGAGAGGTTGCCAAGAAGGAGATAATGAACATTGAGATCTGTAAGACAATGGCTTGTTGTCTGTCAGCTAAATAATTTGTTGAGAGTTACAAAAGGCTTATTATACAACTAGCAGATGGATGCATCCCAGAGAGAGGAAATTGGCAACACCAAGGAAAGACCTTAGAGGTCATGGGTGCAACACTAAAACTTTGATCGCCGTAGAAATCAACCACACTCTGAGGGATGGCCTTTTTTTTTAGAAGCAATTTTGCCCAAGAGCAGTAAGGATTTATTTAATAAAAATTGAGCTGTATTAAATTTAAGTCATATGCTTACTATTCCAAGTAATGATCCTGCAATGTAGAACTGATCACTAGCACTTGTAGAGATCAGTAAGTAAACAGAATTGTGCCTGATGTTGTATACAACAAAGCCACCCTTCCTTCCTTCCTTCCTTCCTTCCTTCCTTCCTTCCTTCCTTCCTTCCTTCCTTCCTTCCTTCCTTCCTTCCTTCTACAGGTGGTATATTTCTGTTTTAAAAACAAATATTTTATCATTAAATTCTAAACTGGGAGAACCAGCATTTTTTAGTCTAAAGGTTGACCATTGAGTGATATACGAAATAGAGTTCTAATCCATTAGCATAAGCGGGAATAATAGAAAAAACATATTTTATTTTATTGAAATCAATCATATATGGAAATAAAATCAATATATTTAGTATGTCTAGTCCCCGTGTGTTTAATAATTTTTCTTTTCCTCTTCTCAAAGTAAGAAAATAAATTTTAGAGATCCTCTAGGGGCTATACTCAGGGTTTTTGAGAGGCACATTTGCACCTGAAGGTTTAGGGTAAACTTCAATTAATTTATGCTTGCTCTAACAGCTTCTAAGATAGCCAAGGGCTGAATATTCATAGGTTCCCCTTCCAGTACTCTGGGTTGTGATTCAAGAAAAAAACACCACATCCTCTCTACACAATTCAAATTATTTGTCTGCATATATAGGTATATATTTATGAGGTAATTTGCCCCAAATCCTCTTTGAGAGGTTGCTGCAAAGGAAAGAGCAAGACAAGCTTGATTGTAAAGATGCCAACAGTCTTAGTGATTTGCTGCATGTGGCATGATGAAGTACTTGTATTGAATTTTTTCCCCAAATGTCTGCATGGTGGTATGTTTGCATCTCAAAGCCCTTTCCAATGACTTTGATCCTAAAAGCCTGTTTTTAAAACAGCAAAGAAAGAGTAATTCTAACCAATGTATTCAGAAGCACAAAGATACTGCACTGCCCATGAATGGAATAACAGCAGTCTCTACAGCAGTGGTTCTCAACCTGTGGGTCAGGACCCCTTTGGGGGTCGAACGGCCCTTTCACAGGGGTCGCCTAAAACCATCGGAAAACACATATTTCTGATGGTCTTAGGAACCAAGACACCGCTCTTCTGTCCGTCTCCAGGCGAGTCTAATAGGTCCTATTTCCAAGTAGGCACCGTAGACTCTGATTTTCATTAGAGGTGGGCCATTGCACTTGTGAGAAAGGTCAAGGAAACACCTGCCTTTCAGGTGTTTACATTACGATTCATAATAGTAGCAAAATTACAGTTACGATGTAGCAACGAAAATAATTTTAGGTTTGGGGGTCACCACAACATGAGGAACTGTATTAAAGGGTCGCAGCATTAGGAAGGTTGAGAACCACTGCTCTACAGAGAAAAGAGAGAGAAGAACAGTTGCAGAGCTGGTGTCTGCCATTGTTTCACAGAGAAGTGGAATAGTTAAACTGACCAACTGGAATAGAAGGGAACATTGTATGAAAACCTTTCAGTGGAAAACCAACTGCTTCCATTGGCTGCAGAAATATAGATAAAAGTTGGGTTCTTGTTCCTGTTTTGCAGTAGTGTTAAATCTCTTCTCCCAAAGATTTTTCCCACCACATATATAATTGATTGGTACATTATCTTGCTGTGATTGTGGCACAGGTACAAACATTTGCAGAGGTAAAGCATCAATCAATAACTTTAATGCTAAGCCATTTGGTAAGAAAAAGCACATGACAGCCCAAATAAGCAGACATAATCAATTGGGGTACAAAACCTGCTTGTCGGCAAAAACCTTTTGGCAGACAAATAGAAGCAAGAATCAAACTTTGAAATGTAATAACAATGCAAGTATCATTTTGAACTGCAAATGTAAGATGGCTCTTCTTCATTAGGAAAAAGAAAATAATGTTTAGGAAAGCTATTATTGAAGACCCTTTTTAATAAAGCTGTGTTTTGAGCATGATTTGCACAAATTATGGGAAAGGACATCAAAACACTGTGTTTCTTTGATTTTGTGTGTGTTGGAAATATGTGTCATGAACCACTTAAGAACATACCTGCTGGACCAGGCCAAGGTCCATTTACCGTCTAGCATTTTGCTTCTCAGTTGCCAGCTTTGGAGTAGTCATAAGTAAATGGAGATATACCCCTTGCCTGCTGCTGTTTCCCTGCAACTGATATTTGGGTGCTTGCTGTACTATGTCCTGTATTAAATGTAGGAACTAGAACTGCATACAATATCCCAGATGAAGATGCACCATAGGTTTAATATTTTTATAAACATTTGCTAGTTTTGAAAAGATGCCAAAAGAAAATGCTATGAAAGATAAACCACCTTTTCTTCCTGCACAGTGCTTTATTCCTACCTGTAACAGTAAACTGTAAGGATGAAATTTCTATTTTATACCTGAATACATCTCCACATTTATCATCCAAATAAGCATTGTTAAAAGTTTTTCCAGCTTTTGCTTTAGGTTCATCAATTCAGGCATGAACATCTCCCACATTTCTCCGTTCACATTCCTGCCCTTGTCAGTTACACCTGGTGCACATACTCCATATGTGGGTTACTTAACAGCATGACCATTGGCTAAGATGGAATACTGCCTACTGGCAAGCATGCTAGTACAAAATAAACATAATGTGTTGCTTGTAGGTCCTGCCAGGGCATCAAAAGAAGAAGAAAATGCAACAGACAGTAGCAGGAAACAAACCATAAACTTAAATAGCTACAAGATGGTGGGATGTAAAGCAATTTCTCCCAGCAAAAACCATTAAAAACCATGTAATTGAAGGCTTTTTTATTCTTTTTTTTTTTTTGCATATGTTTTATTTGCAGTTTTCCTTTAACAACCAACATATTTTGTGGACAGTGTAAAGACTGGCTCTATACATTTTTACACAGTGCTAACAATAATAATACAATTACATATATATACCCTATTTCCCCTAAAATAAGACATCTCCGAATAATAAGCCCAATCGGGCTTTTGAGCGCATGCACTAAAATAAGCCCCCCCTGAAAATAAGCCCTCCCCAAAAATATTTAAATGCAAGTGCAGCCAGTCCCCACCATTTCCTTTGGTTTCCTCCATGCGTCCCAAAATAATAAGACCTCCCTGAAAATAAGCCCAAGTGCTTATTTCGGGGTTCAAAAAAATATAAGACAGGGTCTTATTTTCGGGGAAACATGGTAGCTTTTGTCTTCCAACTCCTAACCTTAATAAACTCATTATAATTATAAAATATTCTTTTATATATCGATATGTATAATACCTTTTTCCCAATTTATACTTCCCCCTCCCCACTTACTTATTGGGGTTCTTCCATATTCATCTCTTTATCTTTAAACAGTACTATTCTCTCTTAATGATTCTTTATTGCTTTCTCCAAAAATATATTTAAATATCAATTACATGTCTTACAATGTATTTATTGACCCCTATTAGATCACCAGTATTTTAATATTTTAAATATTACTCAAATTTCACCAAATTCCCAATATCTGTTTTCTGTAGACACCAATAAAACCATTTATTAATAAAAAAATCGGTCCCAGGGTTTCGTCTCTAAATCCCCTGAATTTGTAATCCTTAAAGCTATAAATTCCAATATATTTTGCTCACTAATAATGATAATACATTTAAATATGCCTAATCACAATCTTCCACCTCCTAACCTTGGTATGTTTATGAGTATAGTAAATTCTATTATATATCTATGTGATATATAGATATCCATATATGTGTTACTATTTTCCCAAATTATATTTCTATTTGTTTCTACTAATTTTTAATATCATCCCAGTATTAGAAAATATTGTATCTCTATCATCATCTCTCAGCCTTTTTTGAATTTCATCATTTATTGACTTTTTGGTAATTCTTTTATATTTCTCTCTTGGTATCCTATATTTCTTTCTAGCATTTTTACATAATTTGAATGTTCCCTCTGCTTTACCCCTTATTTCCTTCTGCTGCATTGTTTGGATGCCCATCCATAACCTTTTCATTGTTTTGGGGAATTAACTATTAGATTCTTAATCTTTACTTTTATTACCTTTTCGTTATTTTTGTTTTTCTGTAGCTTATTTTGGTTTATCTCCTCCACCTCTCCTTCTGATTTCTCCTCTATCTTCTGAATATTTTGTTCAACTTTTCCTACCAATTGTTGAAGATCTTCTACACTCACTTCTTTATCTTTGGACAGTCCCATCATCTCCTTGTGAGAGTCTTCTACTTTCACATCTTTATCTTTAAATATTCCCTTCAACTTCTTATAATTCTTTGTCAATTATTTCTAACATTTCTTCATAAAACTTTATTATCTCCTGCCGAGTCATTTTGTAACAAGTTAATATATCTCTGAAATCCCGATATTCCAATATCTAAAGACTCCAGAAAAAGTCAATTCTTACTAAAGTTTGGTCAATCCAAAGATTATTTCTCCAAGTCCCCTAACATTCTACTCTTTAAATGCTATAAATTGTGTTTTTCAGTCTTTATATTTTCCAATTTCTACTTTCCCAATTATTCAAATTTTAAAGTCTTATCTATCTTTTCTTCTTCTGTTATTTTTCTTCTTTTGCTTTATAAAATGATCTGTGACGTGATGTTGATGGTCCAAGTCCAACTTAGCCGACTGGATTTCTTCAAATATTTTAAATCCACTTTTCAGTATGCAGTTCCAATAAAGTTTTAATGTTTAGTGTTTCTGCTTTGCTTTATAAATCTTCAAAAAGCTTGATAGATATTTCCCAGCATCCAAATCTCCTGTTAAGTTAAAGTCAAGGTCAAGTAGCTTCCAGGTGTTGTTTACTTTCTCTCATCACTATCCTTTAAATTCTGTATGTTGCAGTAATCTTCTTCCTCCAGTAGATGACACTGCTCCCTATTCCAATATTCAACAAAATGTAAAAGTCAAAAACAGCTGATTGTCATCTGGTCAGGGGGATTAGAGATCAGATTTAGAAAAGCAATATCTCCCAATAGTCACTTTTCACAATGTTATTCGGCTTTTCAAAGCTTTCCAAATTTTAAATCATTCTTTAGGTTTTTCTTTTGCTTCTCAGTCTAATCTTTAATCTTCCTCTTTAGTTTTAGTCTTTAATCTTTCTCTATAAATCCAATCACCACTTTTTTAATGTTTGGATCTGATTTTTTGAAGCTTTTAACTTAGATTAAATCTCTAAGGTAGAAGTTGGAAATTTTCTCACCCAGTTACACTGCTCTGTCCACACACCACTCCAGCACAAGATCTTAGTATCCCGGTTGTCCCAGCTTGTGACTGACCCAAAATGGCCATCAACCTTGCTGCTGTTCAGGAGAGTTTTCTTCGGATCAGCAAGGAAATTGCTAATTCCTTGTGATCAACAAAGCACCTCTCCTTTCTTCACCACCCCTCCACCCCACCACCCCTCCAGGGCAGCTTAACCCCATAGGGTCTCCCAGCAATTAGTTGCTGGCTGCATTTCACAGAGCCCAGCAGAGCTCTGCTATTTTCAAGCCGGTCTCACTGCGACGTCAACTAGAAGTCTCACTCTGAAGTACATATATTCTGAGGTTTAAACTGGGGGCCATTGCTATTGGTAATGGCTACAACAGGGGTGGGTTCTACTTACCTTTACTACCAGTTCTAAGGGTGCATGCGCTTTGCGGGTGCTCCCACGCATGCGCAGAAGCTTTTCTTGATGAAAAACCTCAAAAAAAGTTATCTGCGCATGCGCGCTTTGTGCGCTTTGTGCACTCTGCACAGACACCGGTAAGTACGGGCGCACGGGTGGGGCCAGCTCGCGGTCGTGTAGAACCGGTTCAGTGACTTCACAGTGTCACCGCTACCTATTCGCATGAGCCGGCCCGAACTGGTAGCAACCCACCACTGGGCTACAGTGATTATTAGCCTTCATGATGAATCTTATCTGTACCTTCTAATCCACCCCTTCCATCCCAGCAGCATTCTGGAAACCCTTCTGAGTAACGAATGGTAATTTTGGCCTTGGTCCTTTCCTCCATATTGTAACTGCTCAGCAGGATCACCTCCAGAAAAAGGGATGGTGTGGGGGCAAAAGGAGATGGCAAATTGGGAGAAGGTAGCATTTCTTCTAGATGAGTTTTTTCTACCCCTATCTCTTGGCTTTATCCCTGAACATGGAGCAGCAATATATCATGGGGAGAGTACATCATTCTAGGCATGTTTTTAGGTATAAGGATAGCAACTGGTAATTAGGGGGGCTTTGTTGTTAAAATTAACTTTAAGAAAGTTACAATGAAGAGCAGACACCTGTATTGCCATTACTTTTAAGCTATTTCCCTAAACACACACACACTCCCTCCCTCCCTCCCTCCCTCTCTCTCTCTCTCTCTCTCTCTTTCTCTCTCTGTAT
>JANHFM010003804.1:85155-96189 GCA_032468115.1 Grayia smithii
TGGCCAATAAAGAATTCTATTCTATTCTATTCTATTCTATTCTATTCTATTCTATTCTATTCTATTCTATTCTATTGATTCAATAATTGTCTTGTCTGTCTGACTTGATTCATAACTTCCAATTTTAGCAGCCAGAGAGAACAGAAAACTCAAATTCTGTTTGTTTTTAATCTTTATTTCTTTAAGTGGTTTTTGCTGCTGTTTATCTTCAGCAATTTCCTTCTGTTTGAGATGACTCACAGTTGGATGGAGACAATAGCACAGAGGACTTCTTTTTATTTGTTTTTAAATTTTTTCAAAAACACATAAACAGTTTTGATGCTATTTTCCCATGGCATCAAATCTTTCTTCTAGAATATTTCACTCTGCAATGCATCTCCAGAAGAATGCTACATTTGGGTGGTGGGGGATGGAAAATTGATAGAGGCAGATGAACTGTCTGAGCCATACAACATACATTCAGCATCCTGGAGCAGCATAAAGCTGACTCAAACCTCAGTAAGACCATGTCTTTTAAGCAGAGTAGGATACACTGGACATTTTGTTTCTGTGGATTTACATGGCACAGTCCCAAGTGTCTGCTTTAACTGCTCTGATGGTATAGGGCATGATCTATAAGCAAATTGCCTGAGGAAAGGGAAATTGTAGGAATTGATTAGGGCAAATAATCTATACTTCATCAAACCCACCATCCAATACCCCAATCCATCAGAGCCCCAATCAAGCCTGATTTCACCTGTAGCACACAGTATATGAGTGCTCAGAATATCTTTCCTCCATTGTCACTTAAATAATGTCAGTCTCCTGGAGGCATTAGCATGCATGGGAGCAATGCCTGTAGAGAGTCAAGCCTTCACACTAACAGCTGAATATGTTGGTTCCCATAAGGTTCAGAATTCTGATCGCACTGGCCCTCACTTGCATGGAACACAACGTGTTCAGCTAAGCATGTTATCTGGAGTTCCATTTATTAGCCCAACAAAATACTTCATCAAAACTAAAATGAATCTAATTTCAGGGCAGAGCACTGCAGAGTGGAAAGACAACTGAGAGAGTATAATAAGGCTCTCCAGGCTTTTTTCCTAATGAGCCCTGCCCCATTGCTGACATTGCTCAAATAACATCACACCCTCAATAGACCCACTTGTCCAGCCCAAATGTCAAAATACAGTGGCTGTCTCTCACACCCACAAGGCTCACCAGTATCTATCTACCTTAAGAATCAAAAGATTGTTTTTGTACTCTTTTCACCTGTTCCACTTTTATAAATTATATTCAGAAATAGTTTGGCATGTTAAATGAAGAGAAAAAAAATACTGATTAGATGGCAATAGCCGAGCTCTGTACTCAGCAGCATTATTTAAATAAGTCATGTCATTTGTAGCCATTGGCAAAGCTTAATTAATTGTCTTATAACAGTTCTTCCAAGGTGTCACCCTTCCCTATAAACCAAATGGTTTAAATTGCTGGTGTCAAAGTAAAGCACTAGACAAATTAGTTGCTGAACCCTGGCTACTAATAAATGAATCCTACTTGCAATACATATTTAATTTGCAAATACTGTAGATAGTTGGCACTGCGAATTTAGACATGCTTTATTACTGCAAAAAATATTGGCTAGAACTCCCTGTTCTTTGGATGAAGTTCTGAAATTATGGGTCATCATCATCATGATCATATATAGAAATGGAGTCCTGGCTCTCCCTTTTCCCAGCATGTTATAGCTTTAGGCCTTCTGCTGCAGAGAGAAAATTTGTCCTACATTGATCTTCCTGCCTTTCCCCTTTAGTAATTTCACTTCTGGATAATCCTCGCTACCTCTTAAGAACAAGGAGTGTGCCAATGCTGGGAGAAACTATGTGGTCTTTCTGATATAGATTTTGAATTTACTAATCCAAGTAGTTGCATCCACTTTGACATTACTGAAGTACTCTGCATGCCTTTATTGTTTGTTTGCTAATTCATATGATTTCAGGTTGCTTCTCAAAGGCTGAAGATTTTAGCACAAGCAGACTATGCAAGACAAATGCTGCCCAAAGTCTCTTTGCAGAATGAGATGGGTGGCATATAAATTTAATAAATAAATGAACAATGGGGAAAAAGTTTTATTTTACAACAGGCATTTGAATTTGTAAAATTGATGTGATTTGTCTTTACACTCATCCGAGTTTTCTACAGGGATATTTCCATTCAGATTTAGACAAACATAGTCTTTATTATAAGACACAGTTTCATAGAAGCAAGCATGGTGCTGAATGAGAACATGATTGATATAATTCAGTGGCTCCTCTCTGCATCCCTAACCCTTTCAACCTGTAGTTATCAACTGGAAAACAGCAGAAAGCATGACATGTTTTTGCATAGACTCAGAGTACATTTTACAGTGAGATACAATTTGTGGGAACACACTATCACAGTCTAGTCTGGTCTAAAAAAAAAGGCCTGATGTTCAAGCATGATTTGAAAGAGACTTTTTAATTTACCATGACTTAAAAATACAGCTTAGCAGTACATTTGGAGGGGCTCTTAAAGCAATATTTCTGCTTTCAGGGGCCACATGTGGCTGTTGTGTCTCAAGAAGTGAAACCCTATATTACAGAATAAAAATATTCCATGCTTTAGGCTACTTCTACCAGCTAATGCAGCTCAGAAGTCATCATTACATAACTGGCAAGAGTGAGACTAGTGATCCTGGGGTTGAGCGACAAAAAGCAAGTGATAAAGATAAGATTCCCTCTTCATATTCATCACATCTTCATCTTCTCTGTTCTCCCCATGCCAATGCCTTATGGAAGACAGTAATCAGTTTTTAATTTTCCTTTTAAACCATATTTCTGTAATGCCCCAAACTCCAAAGAAATATGTCCAAAGTATGTCCAAAGGTTTGCTGAACCCCTAATCAAATTGGAAGCACTTTAGATTTCTCCACTATGTCCTGGGGAAAATCTGTTCCCAATGATTCTGCTCTGTCTCAGTATTTAGGAGTCTGCTGTATCCAATGCATAAACTATTAGAAATTACCATCCTCTGCCTCTTTTATCTTTTGAAAATCTTTCTTTGGTTTGGCATCTTTGGGATGGTAATTGGCGGAAAAGGAAGTGAGTCCAGGAGGATTATTGTATTTGATCATAGAGGCAGGGATAAATTTGCAAGAGACCCTTCCTCTTTTCCTCCCGCCTTGTAAGATGCTGCAGCATGCCAAAAGTAAAATCAATTCAGAAACTGAGAGGGGTTTCCAAATGGCAATGTCTCTTAGGACTTCTTCAAAGTTTTTTGTTTGCTTGTTTAGCTCTTAATCCACTAGTTAATTTGCATAGTAATTGCATTTTAAACAAAACCACAGAGCAGATAAAACAGCATAAGAACAATTAAAGACATCTTGCATTACAGACAATGTTATCTAAACCTGTATATTAAAAAAACATTTTTACAACTGATTCCCACAGAATTCAAAGTTTAAGACAGAATTCTATAGTTCCTGGAGCAAGAGGTGCAATCTGATGAGTTGTCTGATGACTTCGATTAAGTATCAAGTTACAAATGGTTTATAAACCAGTCAGATTGCAACCATGACAAAATATCCCCAAGAAATTACAGTTCTGCAGAATCAGTAGATATACATATAAATAATTTTATTCGATCCTCTATTTCTAGGTATTTGCACATACATAATTGCTGGCTGCAGGAGATCTGATTATATTTGCTATCAATAATTTTTGTTGCTATATTATGAAATAAGACTGAAAAAGTTTGTCAAATCCTTGAAAAGTCCTATCTATCATATATGAGCCTTTTAAATAAATATATTCATTGAAACTGCAGTAACTCAAAAAATTGGAGGTAAAAACATAAATCCTTGGAAATTGAATTAATCAAAGGAGAACATTTAATATAGAGATGTATAGAATACCTATCTGCAAACTAGCAAAACAACTCAGAGAACAGACTAGGTCAAGGATGGCAGCCATGACCACTTTATAACCTGTGGACTTCAACTCCCAGAATTCCTGAGCCTGCTGAGACGAGTTGAAGTCCACATGTCATAAAGTGTCCAAAGTTGCGCTGCCCCCACCCCGCCTGTCTAGGCTCATGATTGAGGGGAGAGATACTTCAGTTTGTTTTTCTACCACCAGTTGCAGGAACCAGAAATTCTGAAATAATTTCTAGTTTCATAATGATATAATCATAACAACTCCATAATGGTTATATAAGTAAAGGAGTTAACTGGTGTGAAAGTGTTTTAATTCTAGACCAATCAGAAATCTAATATGATCAGATATTGAATCTCTTATAAACAAACCATTGTTCAAATGTTTTTTTCTTGAACAAAGTTTTCTTGAAGAAAGGATATACCTAAAATTGTTCCACAGTATTCTAAATACTTTGCAGGGTTCTATTTGTTCTAGAAGTCTTTTCCAAAAAATTCACTTTGATTTTAGTTTAATTCATTTTATGTTTTGTCCAGAATATTCAAAAATATTGCAATCAACATCTCAAACCACATCCTTGACATACAGAAAAGAAATCTCACAATAACCAGTTGACAGATATTTATTTTAAGCTCACTAAATTTGAAACTAATTAATCTGTAAGAGACAATAATAAATGGCCCCAAAAGACAACGTGTTTATAATAATTAATCCCTCAATTAATTATTATAAATGTAATCAGCAAGCCCAAAGCAGCCATGATTTAAAGCAGGGGTAGGCAATTTATGATCTATGGACTTCAATTCCCAGAATTCCTGAGCCAGCATGGTTGGGAGTTGAAGTCCACAGTTCATAAAAGGGCCATAGTTGCCCACCCCAATGTAGAGAAACAATTGTAGTAGACCTGTCCACAAAGGTCATCTGAATGATGTATTTCAGAACCTTCTATGCATTCTTGCAAGAATTAAAGAATGATTTTATCTACTTCTAAAAATAACCGATTCAGCACAAATGAATAACTTCCTCATTTATTCTATAAAATCTTTTCATGCATCTTAGTATTTATAGATCAGTGGTTATCAGGTGTCTATTTTCCATTTTAATACTGATGAAACCATTTCCCGTTTGTTGCCATGATAATTTTGTTGCCATGATGAAGTCACCAGGAGCCAAGCTCAATTTGAAAGACACTTTAACTTTTTGAGATAATCTTTTGTTTTCACTCATATGGGTAAATCAAATCAAATCTTTATTACTGTCAAACACCAGTACAGATCGGGAAATCAAATATGGGAAATATGAGGAAATTTATCAAATATATTTCTAAAATAAATAACCCAATATTTTGCATGAAGCTCAAGATATTCTGAATGTTCCATTGAAACGTTATCTTTTTTCTGCATAGTAGAAAACTGATTTGATGCATTCCACACTGGAGAATAGTAGACTATTAAAACTGGTGTGTTGCTTGTCCTAAGGTCACTGAAGTAGGGAGGATGATACTCCTACTATCCAGATGACAGAAAAATTGGCAAAGGGGTGAATATGAACAACAGTTAAACATATGTTTTGCAGACTGGGCCTCTGCAAATAGCCAGATACAGCGTGGTCCAGCAAAGAAATAACAGCAATGGATTCAGTTCAAAACCGCCCATGAGTAATATAAAAACAAAGAGGTTGACTCCTGGTGACCATGATAATTTTTCCACAGCACTTCAGAAGCAATCTTCTTGAATGTTTTTCATTTTCCCAATCTGTCTTAAATGAATTACATACCAAGGTTGTGAATGCTTCAAAAATGATTCTGAAAAATATCTTTGCAACATGTATGAGAGGAGCATAGTGGCTCACATGGTTAGGACAATGGGTTGGAGGTTAGCAAGCCCACATTCAAGACATGAGTGCTACCATGTGGCGGGCTGAGCTCTGGTCCTTCACTCTAGCTCCCACTGGGGACATGAAAAGAGCCCCCCACTGGGTGTCCCCTGGGCAATGCTGATGTCACTGGCTAATCCTTTCAAACGGAAGCACCAGATTGAAACGGCACGAGTGTAATTTGAACATGTATGAGAATGGCATCTTTCAACCTGAATGAAAGGGGTCACTACTCTAACCTTAACTTTAAAAGTTCCTTCTTCTAGAATTTTCTTTAAAAAACACCAATTGTAAGATGTTGGAATACTGAAACTGGATGGAAGAAACCACAGCAGTTTCTCTATCCAATTCTAAAATATTGAGGCTGATTTTAGAGCAAGTGATTTCTAAGCTGGAAGCTTTGCAAACCCCTTTTGTTTTGATTTGATACAGGTAGTCCTCAAGTTACAACCACATTTGGAAACAACATTTCTGTTGCTAAGCAAGATGGTTGTTAAGTGTATTGCATCTGATTTGACTGCCTTTCTTGCCATGGTTGTTGAACGAATCACTGCATTTGTTAAATGAATTATGCCTACTTTAAGTGAATCCAGTGAATTCCCCTACTGACTTTGCTTGTCAGAACTTGGCTGGAAAAATCACAAATGGTGATTTTTCGAGCCCAGGATGCTGCAACTGTTGTAAATACATGCAAGCTGTCAAATGCACGAATTTTATCATGTGACTGTGGGGATGCTGCAATGGTCATAACTGTGTAAGGACCCGTCAAAAATCACTTTTTTCAGTGCTGCTGTAACCTCACATGGTTGCTAAATTAATAGCTGTAAGTTCAAGGACTACCTGTATTCTTTGAAGTATTTAGCCAAAATGCAAGTCATACCATATAAGGTAATTCTGTCCTGATGTCACCATAGACTGTACAGTGGTGTTTTTCAGCCTCATATTGGCTGGGGAATTCTGGGATCTGAAGTCCACACATCTTAAAGTTGCTAAGGTTGAGAAACTTTGACATGTAGCATATCATATAACTGACAGTTTGAAAATAGGGTGCATGTTTTTGTGGAACTGGCTTTATTATATACAGTATAGCTGTCTGCAGGCTCTTTCCTTCTTAGTGTAATGCGTTGAGATTATAATGATTGCTTCTTGCTAAACCTGCATTCTCTTTCTTCCAACTTCTTTCATCTGGTTGCTAGAGAAATAGCTTCCAGTGTAAAACACCAAAGGCCTTCCTCTTTAAACAAGTAAATCTTGGTATATTCTGGACCACGTTAAATGCTTTTCTCAAGCCATCTGAAAGGTATTGTAGGTGATAATGACAAATGAGTTTTGAATTCTTGCCTTGCCTTCCACAGGAATCTATGAAGCTGATTACTTCTCATGCCAGGGTCCTCATTTAGCACTAAGCATGCAGGATCCGCAAGCTACAATCCATCCTGAGATAAAGATTTTTCCTTCTCATTTGTGCTTAGTTGAATTAATCATGTGGTATTTTCAGATGCCCTGACACTCTACATGGTTCCATTTAGCTGTCATAGCTAGGTAATTCTAACCAAAAATTGCATGCCTATTCTTACATTAAAGCACTCTAAAATAGCAGTCAGCCTGGCTATTAGAGCTTCACCTCTTCTCTTGCAATGTTTGCCTGGGGAAACAAAGATATTACGGTAAAATTCACTAGTATCATCCTCTACATTCCCAAATGCATCCACTTCCTCTGACTTTTCACTCTGTACATATAATTGACTATCTTTCAATCCATTTTCCCTCTCAGATACAACTATTTTGGCTTTTGATAGACCCATCACCTTTCTTGCATCTTACAATCTAACATTCTCTGTACATCATTCCGTTTTCAGCCAGCAACATGACATCAATCGTCTATAAAAGTATATACATATTCATACTCCCAACCAGGTCACCTCAAATGTTACTGCAAACATTTCTTATATTAGTCACAAGTACATAAAATAACCAAGGAAATATCGCACCTCCTTGTTTTCTTGCCTGCTTTATTGGTAGAACCAAAAGTATATCTTTTACTCTTATGCATGCATATTCTTTACTTCCATTATATATTCATTTTTACCTCATTTAGCAATTCATCTTTGTTTGCTTTATCATACCCTTTTTCTACAACAACAAATATGCAGCATATTTGCTCATATTTATGCCATTTTCAATTATCTGCTGCTCATTTATCACTGTTTATATGCTTTGGGTCAGAATTCTGCCAAACAAAACCTGCGTAACCAGTGTCTCACTTAACAATATAAATATTGGGCTCAATTATGGCCATCAGTCAAGGGCTACTTGTATTAGCAATTCCGTAGTCATGCCATCTACAGCTTCAGAGGTGGTATTCAGCTGGTTCAGACCAGTTCAGGCAAACTGGTAGTGGCAATTTGAATTGGTTTGCCAAACTGGTAAATAACACTTCTGGTTGGCCCCACCCATGCCTGCCCGCTCGCCTGCTTGCCGCTCGCCCCGCTCACCCTGCCCTATATATGTTGCCTTCACCACATCGGCCAGCTAATCACCTCGCCAGTCGCCTCTGCACCTCTCCCATTCTGCTCAGCTCACCAAAGATAAGCATGCCACCCACTCAACCTTCGCCTTGGGTTGGGGCTGAGGACCCAAGGACTTGCCATTCCCTGAGGCATGAGCCTCCACCCGCTTGCCATCTGCCTCGACTGGGTTGGGGAACATGCCATTCCCTAGCTACGGCCTTGCCCTGGAGCCACTGCCTGCTCGCCACCTGCTTGTGGCCTCACTCACCTACCTTCCATTCTGGTCGCCTTGGTGGTGGGGACATGGCGAGGCTCAGCCACCTTTCGCAGGAAGCCTCCAGCCACCAGTTGTTTTTGGCTGCCTTCCAAGCTGCTCCGCTGTGACGCTGTCCCTCTGGCACAGCAAGCTGTTCTCCTGGCCGGGTCTGGCCACAAGTGGCACTGGCAGGCAATAGGGTGTGCGTGCATGGCCGGTGGGAAGAACAGTGACAGCGGTGACGGTCACAGGACAAGTCCTGTGACATGTCCCCTGACCATTGCAGCTGTTGTCACCCTATTCGTGCCTGCCGTGCAAATGCAGCCATTGCTTGCCAGTGCCGCTCACGGCCGGACCCGGCCAGGAGAATGGCTTGCTGTGCCAGAGGGACAGTGTCACAGCGGAACAGCTCGGAAGGTAGCCGCCACAGTCTTTAAGGTACTTTGAAACATGGGGGGGGGGGGGAATCATGAAGGGATAGGCTGCAGCTCTCCTGCGAAGGGAGACAGAAAAGTTTGGCTTCTCTCTGCTACAGAATTCAACATGGCTGCTTCTCTCCTCCTTCTCGGTCTCATACAGCAGACATGAGAAGGAGGCAAGAAGCAGCCAGGTTGAATGCTAGAAGACTTGGCCAAACTTTTCTGTCGGTTCTGTGGGCATGGCTTGGTGGGCATAGCTTGATGAGGTGGTGCTGCCCCACCTTGTCGTGAGGGGTGTAGAGTTAGCCACGCCCAGTCACATGACCCACCAAGCCATGCCCACAGAAGCAGTAGTGGAAAAATTTGAATCCCATCACTGTACAGCTTTATTTTCACCATTCTCACAGCATTTATGAATCTCACTTCATCCACTTTTCTTCTATAAAAAGAGTTAAAACATTTAAGGGGCATCCACCTTTGACCTATCAATTCCTGTAGTGGATTGAATAATTATTATGACTGATTGGGATCTTTTAATTTTACATGATTACCTTGGACTCCTTATATATGTTCTAGTTTTTGCAGACCTCACTTGAATTACTTTCTTTGGAGGTTCTAGAAAAGCAAGCAGCAAAACCCCCTATTCCTAATTTTAATGTCCTATGTTGGTCTGCAAAACAGATAACAATTTTCATTCAAATTTTCATTTCTGTGGTCAAAAGTCACTTTTTTCAGTGCTGTTGTAACTTCAAAAGGTCACTAAATGAACTGTTGTAAGTCAAGGACCATCTGTATCTTTTTCTTGCCCTCATTCTTTGTGGCAATCATTCTTTCTTGTGGATTTTTTCATCCATAATCTCTTTCACTTTATTATCCCATCAGTCATCCTTTTTCATACTTCCCATTAGCTTCACTCCATGTGCTTTGGTGACACTCTGTAACATAATTCTTTTCCTCAGTCCTGAACAGCTTTCCCCACACTCTTCATTTCATTTTCCATTCATTCAGTTGGGAGATATATTTGTCTTCCAATACTTTTCATACAAGATTCATATTTCCCTCTACACTCATTATACATTCATTATTGATTCATTTACTTATTTCCTTTCCAATAATCTATCATAAATTCAAAAATCCCATGTGTTCTAGTGGTAAGGAATGGATATAGGCCATAGATGCACAAGAGAAAAGTGAAACCTGGAGCTGGGAGGGTGGTGAGGGTGGGAGGGTGGGAGGGTGGGAGGGTGGTGAGCGAGAACATGGAGAAGTGCTTATATAGGCTGATTGCATACTTTGTAATAGCAGATGTTTTTAGGAGAATAATAATAATTATTTGGGAAAAGTAATAATTTCCCAAAAATCATGAGAAGATATTTGATTGGGGTATAATGAATTGGAAAATTCCATGTTTCTCTCTGATTTCTTCTGGGATTATTTTAGCCACACTGCTGCATGTGTGTGTGTGAGGGGGTGTTGGGCTTGGTCCCTTGATTTTTGTAAGGGTTGTTGTTTTAGGGCAGGATTCCCCAACCTTTCCAGCTTTGTGGACCAGCAGGATGGGGAAGGATCCGCGTGAACAGCAGATGCATATGCACAGCTCCATTTGTGCAAATGGTGTGCCCATGTGCCAGCTGCTTGTGCAAGTGGGGATGCATTAATGCGCACATGCTCACCCGCCACTTCCACAGCCCGGTTCAGAATGGCTCAAGGTCCAATTTTGGGACCCCTGTTTTAGAGTGCATTCTTTTGAGCCAAGATTGCAGACTTTCTGCATGGGTAGATTTTTCTGTACCTTGCTTTTTTCAGATTTTTATCTAACAGTGCTTTCCCCAATGCAATAAAATCTTATTTCCTTTTCACTCATGCAGGGTGCAGGGGAAATTCTATTCAAAGCCTTTGTTTAAGGATCTGAGGATTATAGTATTTTCTGTTGTTTGAGTACAGTCGAGAACAATGTTTGCATTGGCTGAGTTGTCAATGCCTGGAATGCACTACCTGACTCTGTGGTTTCTTCCCCAAACCCCCAAAACTTTAACCTTAGACTG
>JANHFM010003804.1:96996-113239 GCA_032468115.1 Grayia smithii
GGATGGCAGCAAAACATTTGAGTTTTCAATACCACTTCTTGCATCTATTGCTTTTCCTAGATGCAGCTAATTTTCAGGTCTTATCATAATATTGTGACAGTCTGATAAAGGTCTTTGTGACATTGTGACTCAAGATTTGCCAAATAGAAATGTTTAGAAAAAAAGAAGATGAAAAGCAAGTAAAGAAACGCAGATTTGCCCTTGCTGGGGAAGGCTAGCTCAGCACTTCTAAGGAAGGAAACATCACTTTACAATCTTATTTCAAGGATTTTCTTATATCCATTGATGGGTTGTATTTTGCTTATATATCATTCTTCCTGCCTCTTAGTCTAGAATCTACAGCAGGGGTGTCAAACTCAATTTCATCGAGGGCTGAATCAGGGTTCTGTCTGACCTCGGGGGGAGGGCGTAGGGGGGACATGGCCAGCTGAACGTCACTCATATTGGGGGCGCCTGTGGCGGCCCGAGCACTCTGCCAGCAAAAATGGGCTCCCAAACTTCATTTTCAGCTGCAATGGCTTCCCGCAACTCTTTGCCAGAAAAAACGGAGCTTGGGAGGGCCATCTAGGGTCCTTGCGAGCTCCGTTTTCGGCTGCGACGGCATGCTGAAACCCTCAGCCAGCAAAAACAGCTCGAGAGGGTTGCCCGTGGCCCTCGTGAGCTCCATTTTTGCTGGCAGGGGCACCGTGGACAGGTCCTTTGCTGTTTCTAGGGCAGCCCCATGGGCCAGATCTAAGCACCACGCAGGCCAAATCTGGCCCCTGAGCCTTGAGTTTCACACCTCTGTTCTACAATCTAGATTCCCTTGCCGAACACTGGCCAGTTGGCCAGTTTGAGTTTCGTCTATAATTACTAGTTCCCATAGATGATGGCGAATCTATGGCACGCATGTCAGAGGTGGCATGCAGAACCCTCTCTGTGGGCACACATGTCATTGCCAACTGTTCCTCTGGTTCATGGCGTGCACATGCGTGCCGGCCAGCTGATCTTTGCATGCGCCGGAGCCCTGGAAACCCGGTCTTATGGTTTCCAGGGCTTTGGCGCACATGAAGACCAGCTGGCCGGCTTGCATGCGCCTGCCAGAAAGCAGAAGGCCAAGTGGTTGTTGGGCATGCGCACCAGCCAGCTGGTCTTTGAGTTTATGGGGCTCCGTCACGCGCGAACACCAGCTGGCTGGCATGCATGTGTGCGCTGGAAATCAAAAGACCAGGTAGCCAGTGTGTGCATGCGCATGCGCACCAGCCAACTGGTCTTTGCTGGCTGGTCAAAAATTCCGGTTTGGGTACTTGGTGCCGAAAAAGTCCGCCATCACTGTCCTAAAGTATCCATGATACTTAAGATGCACCTATCTAGTTAGAGCAGTGGTTCTCAACCTTCTTAGTGCCGCGACCCTTTAATACAGTTGTGGGCAATGCCGCTGTTTATTCTCGTCCCGTTTCTTCTCCGTGAGTGAGGTAAGGTGAGGGTGAGTGAGTGAGTCAGGGGTGTGTGTGTGTGTGTATGTTTCCCGTCGTGCAGTCCCACCACCGTGCCGGTACCCAGATGTCCCCCCTCCCTCTAGACAGTATGTGTGTCGGGACGGACCCGACAGTTGTGGTGACCCCCTAACCATGAAATTATTTTCATTGCTATTTCATAACTGTCATTTTGCTACTATTATGAATTGTAATGTCAACACCTGAAAGGCAGGTGTTTCCTCGACCTTTCTCACAAGCGCAATGGCCCACAACTAACGAAAATCAGAGTCTACGGAGCCTACTTGGAAGTAGGACCTATTAGACTCACCTGGAGATGGATAGAGGAGTGGTGTCTCGGAAAATATGTGTTTTCCAATGGTCTTAGGCGACCCCTGTGAAAGGGTCATTCGACCCCCAAAGGGCTCCCGACCCTCAGGTTGAGAACCACTGAGTTAGAGGAAGAGGTGCAGCAAGATAGACCCAGTAGCAAGTGGGAAATGCAAAATAAAATAAGATTGGTCCTATAGCAGCTTCACCCATATGTTAAACTGTACTGACCTGTACTCTTGAACAAAACACAACCTCCTGATGAGGTAGGCAGCATCTTACCTCCAAAGTACTGTGTTTTTCTTCTGCCTCTTCCATGCTTTCAAATGATCCCCTCGGATTTTAAATTATAGCAGCAGAATGTCAAGGTGGCAGCTCCTGTTTTGATTAATTAGGCTTTTTAATTATTTTTTTTTTAAAAGAAACACCACCCCTCAAAGACTTTCCCACAATAAAATTGATGCTGTAGACCAGGAAAACTGGAATCAGATTCCCACAGAAAGGAAAGCTAGCATTCCGGAGAATCCTGGTTTATTTGGAATAAGCTCTATGGAGAAACACTAGTGCAGAGTTCTCCAAACTTGGCAGCTTTAAGACTTGTGGAATTCAACTCCCAGAATTCTCCAGCCAGCTATTCCACAAGTCTTAAAGCTGCCAAGTTTGGAGACCTCTGCACTAGGGCATACTTACTCCAGCCTTTTTCCACTTCAATAAATTTACATGAATTATCTTTTCAACCAAATTAGGTATCTCTGTCTTGTTGCTCCTAAAAAAAAATGCAACCCCTCAAAATAAACTTTGATTGTTGGCTTATGCTTATAAGGATGCAATATCCTTGATACTTGTATGGGAACAGTCAAGCAGGAACTATCACTAAAAGGAACAGCCAAGACCTTCCATTAATGGGCGTGGCCAAATAGTAAAATACATCAACTGATTCCTATAAAGTCAGAATTCTTTTGGCTTACAATTCTTTATCGCCATGACCCACATTAAATCATTACTATGGCATAAAATTTGATACCATTTTTCATTTCAAGGGGGGGGAAAGATGCACTTGTCTTGGTTTTTAACATTTTCTTCATAAGAATTGGGACTAGAAGAATCCACACTGGGGAGTCTAGTCAGATCAAGGTTAAATTTTTCCTACTCTCCAAAATGAAGGTGCTAGTCTGAGGTGCCATCTTCCATTAGCTATTTATAGAAACATAGGGCTGGAAGGGACCTTGGAGGTCCTCTAGTCCAACCTCCTGCCCAAAGTAAAGGATCTTAATCTATGTAAGTACTGACTTTTACAAATATCTTAGAACTGTCTGTATTAAAACTGGAACTCAGTATTACAAATCATCCGGGCTAATATATTTTTTTTGTTTTGTTTTGTTTTTTAATATGGAAAGCATCTGAATTCTTGAAATGTAGCAAGGCTGGATCTAATTCTGCAGCAAAGAGAATTTATTTGGCAGCTCACCATATAAAGTTTGTCATTTTATTCTGGAGCAATCCCCAAAAAGAATGCCATTTCAAAGTAATAGTAAAAATTAAACTGGTATGCTGCCCAATTCTCAATAAACTCTAGGCAGCTTACAACAACCAAACAACAATGCAATCAATAAAATAAAAAATAAAACATAAGCCAGCAGCAACTTCAAAAATCGTGCCCTCCAGTTCCATTTTATGGAAACTTCCACCGACCTCAGTTTACACTGAATCCTGGCTGCATCGTCTGGAGAAACTGTCTCCAGAATAACTGGAGAGCAACAAACCAGAAGAAAACCTGATGGGAATGTTTGATACTTTAAAGTTCAAATCAATCATTCCATAGAGAAGAGTTTTAATACTGCACTTAATGCTGCTCTATTTCATATCAGCTCATCTTGCAATTGTAAGTTCCACATTTATATCTCTTTGCTACCGTTAGAAGCTTATGACATCAAAGTTACTGTTCTCTGAACTGGGGACTTTCCTTTCTGAACTCATTTGGCCCTAGGCCAGTATAGCCGTACCTTCTACAGGGTACGTAGAATCATAGGAATGGAAGGGACCATGGAGGTCTTCTAGTCCAACCCTACTCCCCAAGGTAGGAGCCCTTACTACAGATTCATAAACCCTAAGAAGCGACTGTCTGCAATGGTGAAATTGATCCCACAGGCTCTTTTACATTGGGCAGAGCAACAAGTAGTCATTTGGCTTACCCCTGCACCTTAAATGTGTTTTGAAAAATATACCTACAAGCTCTTCTTCCTCTGCTGCTCAGAAGGGAAGAATAATCAAGTAATAAAGATATAGGCACAGATCTTGGGATTTTTTCTGCTTCTCAAACTCAGCAGAACAAAAAAAGGCTATAAAAAATAACCTGCAATCTTCAACATCAAGTAATGGTTTCAGATGTACCTGAAATCCACGCAGTCCATTTCTCCCTCCCACCGAAAGCATTGCCATGATTTTTTTAAAAAATTCTAGGCACGATTCAAAAGCAAGGGGGTAGGATGGGGGTATACTCTTTTCAAGCTCCAGCTAACCAAATGAATGCCCACGTCATCTCATTGCCTGTTACAGCTCATCTATCTAGAACCCGCACTGAATATCGGACGTTAATACAATTGAGCGAGTTCAGAGATACTTCACGAGCAGAGTCCTCCTCTGCTCGCAATAGAATACCTTCTGCCACCAGGCTTGAAATTTTCGGCTTAGACAACTTAGAACTATGCTGCCTTCAGTCTGACCTAAGTGTAGTACATAAAATTATCTGCTACAATGTCATACCTGTCAATGACTACTTCAACCACAACAATACACGAGCACACAATAGATATAAACTTAAGGTAAACTGCCCCAAACTCGATTGCAGGAAATACGACTTCAGCAACAGAGCGGTCAATGCCTGGAATGCACTACCTGACTCTGTGGTTTCTTCCCCAAACCCCCAAAACTTTAACCTTAGACTGTCTACTGTCAATTTCACCCTATTCCTAAGAGATCTTTAAGGGGCGTGCGTAAGCGCACCAGCGTGCCTACCACCCCTGTCCTAATGTTCCCTTTTATTCGTATCCATTTCATGTATTCATAATCATGTTTATACTTATATCTAATACATGATTGATGAAAATAAATAAACAAACAAACAAACAAACAAATAAATAAATAAATAATAAAATAAAACACTGGCTATACCTTCTCTTCAAAGCTAACACTGTCCTTGAAATTATCATTTAGGGATATCAGGATGCCATCATCCCCAAATGTCTCCATATCAAATGATTGTGCAGACTCTGCAGCTTTCCAAACTTCCTGGCAATGCAGCAGTTCAGAGACTGAATGCATATTGGAGAGTTTCTGTTGAATTAATTGTACTCTGTATTCTGAGTTCCAAGATATTGGTTGGATTAGAAATAGTTTGATAAATTTTGTGTATAGGAAGCAAACTATATAGAAAAAGTCCTATTCAGTCTTCGGGAAGGTAGGAAAAACAAGCTCCAATTTGTTTTTTTAAAAAGCTAAAAGGAGATAGGATTTTGCTGAATTTCTCCTCTGACTTGTTCAGTCTCATTAACCACAATGATTTGCTAACCCTTCATAATCTCTGTGTTATGCATTTTACACATTGCTAATAAAATGCTAACTATTTTCAAGCCTATAAGCTATAAATTTTTAACAATCATATAAAATGTTGACAGATTCTATAAACAAAAACATTTTAAAATCATTTTGGGAAGTGACATGCTAAATATGAAACTGGTTGGACTTTTCATCTATTTATTTAACTATATATAGCATTCATAAATAATCTGCAGACTATATTATTCATTTCCATGGTATAGCATTAAATATGGCAGAAAGGAAAGGCAATTTATTTCAGAAGCAATAATGTATGGTGTAAGAATTGCCATATTAGAACAGTCACTCCATGACACAACTATAGTACTCTGGTTTCTCTATTCCAAGACATGTCCATTTTTAATGGGTCTTGATAACACCGGCTATTTATGCATATTCCTAAGAATGTATCACAGTACATTCCACACAGGGATTTTCTGTGAAAGCAATATGTTTTGCTCAGTCACTTTTTATTCAGCATGATGCTACTTTCATTATTATTGTGTTATCCCTTTTCTTCTAATCATGGAAACTCCAACTGATTTTTTATTAAAAAAAAGAGGAAGAAATACACAATCCTCACAGGTGGTGGAGAGTGAAGAATTGCAAAAGTAAATACAGAATAACTCAGATATATTCATTACAAAGTTCCCACGGAGTGTTAATTTATGTCACCATAATTCATTGTCTTTTTATTAGTATTTTAAATGTCCCTGCCTTGTTTACAAAAAAAAGAGCTACACTGTGTGTTGTACTCTAGCAGGGGCCTCTGGCTACCTCCAGATGCTCATGACCTGGACCTTAATGCCTTCACCCTTCGTAAGGGGAGTCAAGGGGGTCAATTGTCTGAGCAAAGCCTCCTCTAGTCAAGCCTTTGAAGAGAAATAGCAATTTGTCAGGCGCTTTCCTTCCTTGCCTTTTTCCTAACAGCTGGCTGGGAAGAAGGAAAAGGAATGGAGAAATCAAGTGCCTTCTTTCCTGTTGCAAAATAGCTTTCTCCAGAATGTAGAATGGAAAATGACCTTCATAGACTTCTGTATATAATGAGCCATCAAAGAATTGGCGTTAGGGCTTGATTTAATCTGTCATGTAATAAAGGCATCAACTACGTCTCCTCTGTGGTTCGTTGTTTTTTTCTTGGATGTGCCCAGTCTTTGCTCACCCTGCATTTTTGAAGCCTTGCTCCTAAGCCTCTTTATAAAGCACCAATCCAGATTTCCTTTATAAACTTAGCAACTTTAAAACTTGTGGACTTCAATTCCCAGAACTCCTCAGTCAGCCATGCTGGTAGTTGAAGTGCACAAGTTTTAAAATTGCCAAGTTTGGACACCCCTGATCTAGATAATATTGTAAGCTGTTGCTGGTGGGTTTTTTTTAACCTGAGTTGTGTCAAAGGAAGTTGCAGCCTGGTAACATGGCTTGGAATACCTCAGTCTGTACAAACTGACTACCAGATAATGGTCTTAAGGTGCTTATCAACTAGCAGAAATTAGCATTTCCTTCTTTTCTTTTGCTGGTATAAGCATGGTTAGGAGGAAGAAAAGTAGGCAGAGCAGCTCCATTCGTGTAAGCAGCAAGAAATCACTGCTGTATCTCTCAGGGTTGTCCCAGATGGGTGGGCAGACCCCCTGGTAGAGAAAACTTTATGAACTAGCATTACATATCAATTTTATTGAACCATAAGACCATCATTCAAAAGTTAACATGTTTGTCTTTGGCTATCCCTGTCTTTTATTTTAAAACAGAAATTATACTGCTGTAATATCATGACATGGTGCTGATTTATGTATGCCAAGTTTTTAAAATCATGTTAAAAAATTCAAGACACCACACTTTTTTTGTCTTTGGTTTTATTTTTATTTTATTTTTTTGTTTTGCTTACAGTGTGATGTTATTTTCTTCAGTGCTAGAGAAATTACCAAAAAAGAAAAGCTTTCATGAGGATCTCACATGAGGTTCCATACAATTGTTTACCCATAGTTGGATTTTGAGACTATTCATTCATTTGACATTTATGCCATTTTCTAAATTTCAAGGAATGGAATTCTCTCAGACAGTTGATATATTGGGAGCCATTTTTAAATGTCATATATGATTAGATACAATTATCATGTAATGTTAACCAAAAGTGGCATCATATTTTGAGCAGATTTGAGCAGTAATTTAGTTTAAAAAAAAAAAAACACAAAAGGTTTTCAGTAGTCAATATGAAAAATTGATTTCACTACCGGTATTCAGTAATATTGGATATCATTGCCAGTTGAAATGTTAATTAAAACCTAATAGCTAGATCAAGACAGTTTTTCAAACTAATTATCCTTCCAAATAGGAACCCCCCCTTTTTTTCTGTTTCATTATTCAAAAAAATAATACATCGTTAGAATATAATTTATTTTCTGTTAGAAATTAGAAGGCATATCTAGTTGTTCAGATATCATACTTGTATATACTATCTATATAAAATCAAAGAGCAGAGGCTTTCATAAACATGTAGAATGAAAGAATGAAAACACCCAGTTGTGCCCAGTTGTGAGAAAATAAGAATCTTATCTCTGTGATATTTAAAAGAAAGATAAAGGGATAAATATATCCCTAGAGTTAAAATAAATACAATGCACATTAAAATAATTTTGAACAAATGCAATTATACAAGCCTTCAAAATGAATTGTTTCTAATACATGCATTTTGTACATTTTCCCTGGCACGAATTTTTGCAAGTAGTTTTCTTCTATATATTAAATACTTTTCCCCAACTGATATGCATTTTTGTGTATTCTGTTTTGAAATGTACAAATTTTAACAAGTTTTTAATTCTAGCAACTGCATTACAGGATTCAGAGAACTACAAATGTAGAAAAATGCACAGAGATATATGGGAAAGCTAAATCTTTTTTTAAAGTTATTTAAAAGTAATCAAATTATAGTTTTCCTTAACTGTGTAAATAAGCAGCAATCCAGCTGAATAAAACAAAAATGTGACAAGATAGAAAGGTAGGTATAAGATCATACACCAGAGTAATGTACATGTTGCACAGAACATGACATACATATGGAAACGTATGACTAGTTTTTTTTTCTAACTACTTGTATAAGGATTATTTTTTATATTATTCATGTTATATTGTATTCTTGTATGGACTGCACCAGTAGAGGCTAAACCAATTTTGTTGTATATACATGATGTACAATGACAATAAAGGCTTTGAATTTAGAATTTGAATTTAGACAGATAATAGATAAATAGATCAGTGTATGGTGAAAAACCTGTTTGAAATACTATATTGTGAAAAATGTTCCTTGAAGTCACATGTATTCTCTAGGGAGCAAATTAATCCATAAATTTTACTTCATCATGATGCTGGAAAAAATTGCCAATGTAATATTTTATTAAGTTTAATTGTATTCATTAATAAATAATAGAATACTTGTTAATTGCCAGCTCAGAAAAAAAGTCTCAGGTTAAAAATGGGAAATAAATCTACATGAGCAAATTAATGTTTGTGAAATTATAATTAGATATCTAAAAATGGAACACCTAAACCTGATTCCAAACTTCTGGAGGGAAAACAAAATCCTCACCCCATTTGGATTGTTCGGGTCATGTGGTCTGAAGACTCCCATTCTGGAAAAAAAAGTTGTTTAGGCTCCTATACTTTCTGCAGCTCAGTAGACATGTAGAGAAATGATTTAGCTTTCAGCATTATCCCAGTTTTTACTCTAATTCCCTGGCTAGTTTCTTAAACTTATAGAAAGATTTATTGTTCCTGTTAGTTCCTGCTTGGAATAACCTTTCCAGATTCCTCTTTTCTCAAACAGACCTGTGAATTCTTTCCCAGCCCACCTTCTCTTTATACTCTTTTTTTGTTCCCCTTATTTGGAGAATATTGCAGTTTTTGTGAGGAAGATTTCTTGTTTTTTGTACCTACTAGTTAATGGGCATCCTCTCTCTCTCTCTCTCCACATGTAAATGCACATGCATGCACATGTGGATATATGCTAGATTTATTCTAACAAGGCAATGTATCAGCATTCCCTTCTTCCATTTTGTCACTGGGTTAAACTGAGAGAGAGAATCACTGACATAAGTACTCTGTGACTGAATGTCAGCTGATCCTGGATCTCACTGGTGACAGCCCAACATCTTAAATACTAACTAAACGATTTTTAAAGCCATAACTGGAAATACAAACCTTTCAGCTGAGTCTCTAATACCTTGTAATAGTCTTACTTGCAAATTTTCACCAAGTTCTGTTCTTGTGGTTTGAAATGCTTTCTAAGTAGTTAATGTCAGGTGACCCAATAATGGTAATTGATTCTTTTCCATTTTTCTTTTTTAAAGTTACGGCTTGTGATTGATTTTTAACTATCTTGGATCATTCTTAACTGACCTATCCATTTCTAAATTGTGACTACAGTGGTAATTTCTAGTTACATATGTAGTAAGCTGGCTATGAAAGTACTGTGGTCACTATTTTTCATCAGTTCAAAATCATACACTTCTGGCATCACTGTTTGGATTAATTGATTCTCTAACCAACAGCGTAAAACAGCTTTGAATTTTGGTTACTTTATAATCAATGGATTATACTGCCCAATTATTTGCTCAGAACTAAATTCCATTGGATCCGATGAGACCACAACTAAATGTGCATTGATTTGTAACAATATATCATGAGTGCTCTTTCAGGAGGCCTTTTCTCAGAGATTTATGGTGGGTGGAAGTTGTATATTTTAAAGGACTGCATATATAAATCAAAATGGTTATAGTATTCATAGATCAAGCTGTGAATTTAAAGTAGCATAAAATTAGAGAAAAACACGAACCTGAGTAGGATTTACATGAACAGATCAGTAATTAAACACGAACTGCTTTCAGATTAGAAATTAAAAAGTGCAAGTTTGTATTATTCGATCACTAAAAATTGTGAGGTGAAGGCAAGTAGACCTCCAATTCCAATCTTTTCCTGGAAACATAGAAAATATATACTCTGAGTAACATTTGCTCATAACCCAAAGGACAGTTTTCAGACAACCTATGATTGGTGATAAAAAATACTTCCTAATAATTCAGCAATGTACTCATTGTTACAAATAATTCTCATCCCCAAGAACCAACGCAAAATAAAGTGGGCTCTGCTGACTCTATCCAAAATATAATATACTGCAAATCTTTTGAGTTCATTAGGTCTAATTAGTGTTAGATTGGGCGAATGAAGACTCAGAGAGTGACTTTCCAACAACAGCTCTTTATTTATAATCCTCTGCAACCAGCGAACACTCGCTGGCAAAGCTTACTTATATACGATATCTTAACCAATCATGTTTAGTATTTTCTTGCCTAAATGGAGGACCTTGATGGAAACCTCCTGGCCCAATGATTGACAGTCTCAATATCTACACAATTAGGTCTGTGACTTTGTGGGTGAAGATATTAGTTAGGGAAGTGACATTTGTGCCTAGGCCATATCAGATACTTGAAGATTATACTTCACCATTCCTTGGAGTTAAACTGAAGACTCATCACTAAAATCTTGGATATGCTGGCCTGGAAGAGGTCCAAGCTGCAAGCACTGTGCTCTGTGATAAAGGAATAGTTGTTACTATTTGTCATGATTTGCTTGGATGGTGTCTAATGTCTTCATTAAAGATCTTACAGGAAAAACAGCTGCTACTTCTTTTCCTTTCTTGGTCTTTATCAGTTCATTGAAGCTATTCTGCTATAACTTACTCTTTTATTTATAAATTTTAATCATAAAATTTAGATACCATCTGTCTCAGTCACTCACTTACAGATAGATAGTTTCCATTTTTTTTTCAGATGAAAAGTTCTTCCATTTCTATAGGGACAATATAGACATTTAAAATCCAGAATGGCTAAAGATCTTGGCAAGTTGTAGCCTGGCTAAAAGACATTAAGTCTTTTTCCTTCACAAGCTGTTTTATTTCCTTGAAGTATGTATGTGCGGGTGCACGCACAGGCACTTGACATGAGGTAGCATTTTGAAAGGCCCTTGCCTGAAGACACAATGGAAATAACTGTAATTTTGGAAAATAACAGGGATGCGAAAGGCCGAGTAGTCATACTGTTTCGGGTGTTGATTAGACACTGACTCAGATCCAAGCTGGATCAATAATCTCAGGTGTCTTTCAAGACGATATATAGAAAGCATGTAACCATTTTCATTAATAAAAGTGATAAAGTCTCAGGTGGCTCAAGCAGCTTCTCTTAGCTAACAGCTGTAGCTAAATATTGTGAAATCAAAATAGAAATGAACTATGAATAATAATGTAATTTTGTAATTTAAGCCATAAAGGATATCAGCATGGTCTCACTATCCTACAATTTATGACGCATCTACCCATATGTTAAAACATTCTAGTAAACTAACCTGGTAAAACAACATTTACATTATGTAGTTATTAGGAAGCGATTCATTGGATAGATCTTAGAACAAGCATACCTATCCCTGAATAAAAATCCTGAGCTATTTCTAACCTGATACTACCATATGGGAAAAAGAACCAGAAATGTTTTTCTCATAAGGAGGCTATAAGACTTAAGGTACAACTAAATGGCAGTGTGATTTTTAAAAATCCCTAATTTCAGTACTGAGCTGCCTTATATCAAATATACCAAGAATACATACTGATAGTCATAACAATAGTATCCCTGAATGTGTCAGCCTCAAGATGCTTGCTTGCATCAAAACGGGAGGGGGGAAGTGTGCTGGAGGAGACGTTTCTGAGAAATTTGGAAGATTCTAGCGTTTTCGCTACAGCTGCGGAGAGAGCTGATAACTATCAAGGTTAACCATCTTGGCATACCAAAGGGATGGGGCCTCCTAAGGAAAGGGGCCACAAGACACCTGGAGCAGATGTGAATTGGACAGTTGCCCTGGGGGACTTAAGGGGTGGGTAAAGGAATTGTTTTAATATATGATTTTCACGCCTCTTGCTTCAAACTTACCTTTCCTTTTGTTGCATTCAGTTCATACTCAGTAAAAGTACCTTTTCTCTACAAGCCATGGAGTTGCGGGTTTTCTTTCTTGAGTATTGAACGGAGGCACAGCTGACAGAATGGATGTATTCAGAGATGTTCTTATGAGTCAGTGACAGAAAAATAGAATTGTAGAATTAGAAGAGATACAAAATGGTAGCAATTATTGAAGGTGATCACTTGAAAAGAATTAACCTGAGACAGAAACAGGGAGGTGAACACAGAAAAGTTGAAAGAAAAGCAGAATGAGATGAAAGAGCTTTCTGAATGCACCTGTGCAAACTCTGAATGTCCAAACTGCCACAAAGGGGAAAAGAAAATGACCCGATTCCAGCAGATAATGAAAATCCAATTCATCGTTATGATTTATGTGTCTTGAACTGTTCAAAATACAATAAGTCTAGTACATTTCCCTTTTCACATCGAGGGCTTCTACGGAGAGGACATTCTTTCAGTTTTTAAATATCCTCTAATCCAAATGATTACAAAAAGGTGAGCAAAGCAAAGCTGAAGACAGGCTGTTGCATCTGCTGGTGGGTGTCTCTATCATTACAGTACACCTTCTAAGGGGAAGAACAAGTTCAAAGACAGCTGATGTAGCCTTCGGTCTAACTGGAATGGCTTTTTAAAATCTCTATTACTACTATGTTGCTTTGTTCAAGAGCGAAGGCAATTAATTTCTTAACGTTTTTCTATGACAGAAAGCCATGACTGCTACTGACTTGACAACCATTCTCAGCACATGCTGTATATTTTAATAGCCTCTCTGAAGCTGTGCATTTGGGATGCTGCAAACGGCATTGATTCAACAGCAGGAATAGCTATTGGATTTGAGCCCATCTCTAATCTACACCAGGAACAGTGATTTCTGAAGCTTTTTGCATTTCTATTCACTTTAAGAACAGTAGTTATGATAGCAGGATTGGATTTTTACCGTTGCCAACTCCAGCAAATTTAAGTTTTTGGAAAGGAATGAATCAATACAAGGGCATACAAAATCCAATTGATAGACAGAGCCACAGAAATACAAACAGATCTGCAGCAAACATGTAAAAGAAATTGCATTCATTAAAGGCCTTGAAAAATAAATACTTTGATTTGTTTCAAAATTTAGAATAAGGAATTCAGGTATTTTAATAGAACTTCTCCCACACTGATCCAGTAGAATAATATTTCAGCCTTCTCACTGGATTCCAGCATTACTAGTGTTGAAGACTTAGTCCAAGAAGTGTCCTTTACGTAATTATTCTTCTTAAAAATATTCTTCATTGACATTCTAGTTTTTTTAAATACCTGTACCATATGTTAGTGCTGATAGCAGACAGAAATAATCTAAGATACTGACTAAATTAAACCTGTCCCTGTATTAAATAATACATTTCAAATATAAGTTTGCAAATTATTTTGTGCAAGCTTGTCTTTAAATCAGCCTTGATTCCTGGTGGCTACATGGATAGATGCCTGCAGTTTTCTTAGCCACATTTTCCCAGGTTTGGAAGAGAGCAGCTGGCTCAAATATTTTGCTTTCAATCATTTTCCTCAATAAATAAATGAACAAGTAAACCGTAATGTTTTTGACTCTTTATCTAGTTTTAAGACTTGCATGGAAAATGGACTACATATAGGTCATTTTGCATATGCAGAAATATTGAAATTTCAAAAGAGTTGAATTTAAAAATGTTTACGCACTTCTCTTTCCCTCTCTCTCTCGCCCCCCTCCCTCTCTCCCCCTCTTTCTGTGTCTGTGTGATAGGAGCCATATTGTCCTGATTATAGCCATTAACCTTATCTCTGTCATGTGGCAATGGCAATTACTATTACTGAAACTATAGAAATAAAACACAAACAAAATAAAACTTCTTCAGAAGATTATTGTTAGATAGGCACAGGTAGAAAGAAGACGTGACAGTGAGGTACGTTTCAGCACTTTATTAAAACTGCTTCAGGAAAAGAACAAGCGGTGGGCAGTCAGAGCTCTGCTTAAATAGAGCTCCGGCAACCTAGCCGCCCAATGACAGCGATTTAACTTTCCCGCCGGCTGATCAGCCAATCAGCGGCAGGTATGCAAAAGGTTACCCAAATATGGACATAACACCCCTCCCCTCTCAGTTCGGAGTACAGTCCAATCAGATAATGCGCTAGCCAACGTAATCGCGCAGGTAGGTGGGGCACTGGACCTACTGGACCTGTGCGGTTCAGTTGCTGCTTCGGTGTCAATCTGGACGGGTGGATCTTCTGTTCTCAGGGTTCCCTGCCTTGGAACCTCCTGGAACTCTGCCGTAGAGGACGCGGGGCTTGGCCTAGCGACTCCAACTCCTCCTTGTGGATTATCTGGCAGCTTCTAAAGTTGGTTTCCTCTCACTTGCTGATGTGGATTACGCCAAGGGACAACTGCTCCAGGCTCTGCAGCTACCGCTGTTGGACTCCTTGGGTGCGGTCTAATGAGGACAGGTAGGCTTGCATAGAATTCTTCTCGGCTTGAGTTGTTTTAGTTTTCTATCTGGGTGGGTGGCAGGACTGGTTCACGGTGATTGTCCGGGCGGTTCTTTCTGGTTGTTGCTTCTGGTGCCTCAGTTTCTGGAGCCTCGTCTGCTTGACATTGGTCTACCTCGCTGGGCTGTTGTTGGTCTTCTTTCCACCTTTTCTGGAGTTAGTTGATATGTCGCTTCCACATCTGGCCATTGTCCAGTTCCACTCTATAGGACTTGGGGCCAGTGACACTTTCTATTGTCCCTTTCACCCACTTTGGAGATCCCTGACAGTTCAGCGCGAACACAGGGTCTCCCACTTTAAATGTCCTAGGTGGGTGCGATGACTCCAAAGGTTTTTCTGGGTTGTATTGGGGGTGAAGCCAATCCAGGGTCAATCTGAGCTTCCTCCCCATAAGCAGTTCAGCTGGACTCCGGTGTGTTGTGGCATGTGGGGTGATGTGTTGTGCCAGAAGGAAGGTGTCGATCTTGTCTTGCCAGTTGCCGGTGCCCATCTTTGCAAGCGTTTCCTTGGTGAATCTCACCATCCATTCAGCCTGACCATTCCCAGCTGGGCTATAGGGTGCCACTAGGTCATGTTGGATCCCTTTGCCTGCTAGGAATGATTCCATGGCCTTGGATGTGAGCTGGGGGCTGTTGTCCGAGACTAGGACATCTGGCAGTCCATGCATGGCAACCAGTCTTTGCAGGACTTTTATGGTGGCTTCCGTGATGGTCTGGGTCATGGGTACCACTTCCAGCCATTTAGAGTAGGTGTCGACCACTATCAGGAAAAACTTAACCCTTAATGGTCCTGCAAAGTCTATGTGGATCCTTCCCCATGGGCTGCTGGGGACTTCCCGCTCACTTGGTTTGGAGTGGGGTGGTGCTGGGCAAGTCTCCTGGCACAGTGTACATCTGGCCACCCATATAGCAATGTCCTGGTCCAGGCTGGGCCACCAGACATAGCTTCTCGCCAGTGCTTTGATGCGGAGGATGCCTGGACGACCCGTATGGATGTTCCCTAGGATGTTCTCTTCTGAAGGGTTTTCGGAATGATCACCCTGTCACCCCACATTTATTTTTTTATTTTTTATTTTAATTTAATTTCTATGCCGCCCTTCTCCCAAAGGACTCAGGGTGGCTCACAATAAAACATGGATAATATAAAAACATATAAGAAACATATATACAAGTGCTCTATCTGCGCTCCCCCCAGAAACGAAGCCGACAAGCCAGAGTTTGAAAGCAAATAAAGATAATGGAACAAAGAAATAAACTAGAATGCAAAGACGCACACATGATGAGGAGTTGTTGATAATGATGCTGTGCCTGCCAAGTCAAAATTGGCAGAGAAGTCCAAAACAAACTTACTCAGTTCAGATAAACTCACTCAGTT
>JANHFM010003806.1:49233-61601 GCA_032468115.1 Grayia smithii
CACTGCCCTATTGTGTGCATGTGGTTATAACAAGTTTTTTTCCTAGGGAATTTATCACAAATCATCTGCCTTCAGACAGTTTGGGGCAAGTAACAGTACTTCAGACCCCTTGAATAAATGCAGGTGTTGTGTTCCAGATTTAGGGTTAGCAATTATGTCCGGAAGAGTTAGTGGTAAAAGAAACCAGGCCGCCAAAGAACACGGTGGCTGGACACCAGCAGAGCTGACACCCCGCGGAGCGTAGGACAACTCCAAGAAGCAGCGCAAGATCGGAAGATGCGGAGAAAGACTCTGGCCCAGAGAATCGCTCAGAGTCAGAAACGACTGAATGAAGAACGTCATCTTAACCGGAATTAAGGAGAAACTTCCTAACAGTGAAGACAATTAACCAGTGGAACAACTTGCCTCCAGAAATCGTGGGCGCTCCATCACTGGATGTTTTTAAGAAGAGTCTAGAGTAGACAGTCATTTATAGTGAAATAGTATAGGATCTCCTGCTTGAGCAAGGGGGCTGGACTAGAAAACCTCCAAAGTCCCTTCCAGCTCATTCATTCTATGGAGCCTTATTTCCCCACCCCCTCCCCTCCCCTCCCGTTTTTCTGCAACATTGTTTAGAAGTGCTCATTGAAGGAGGATCTGTTTTCAACATTGTATCTCTCCAGCCATGTATCCGTGCCTAAAGTTATAAGCATAAACATCAGACCTCTAAATCCGTTCCCTTCTAAGTGTATTGGAACTACAATGTGCAACCAATGGTTTTTGGGCTACTGAAAAGTCTGGAAGTTGTCCCTCAGACACATCAAGGATGCTAAGTCGGAGACGTTTATTTTACACTTGCCTAGGAATAAAGCCTCAGAAATACTTCTGAATAGCATTTCGGGGACAGCCAAGGAAACAAACCAATGGATTGTTGAGCAGTTCAACCAGAGTTCTCACTGGAGGCACCAGGCTCCAAATTATCTTACTTGGAATACATTATGCCAAGATCCAGCTCTCTGGAAACGGATCTAATGCTGGGAAAAGTAGAAGAGAGTTAAGACCTTGCTTTTTCATGCTTGCTAGCTTTTACCTCTATGTTCTATAGGTTTTATAATAATTTGATTGTTAGCCACCCACAGTTGAAAGTTCTACGACATACCGGTAGTATTATCACCTTGGAAAATAAAATGGAAAAGGGCTTTTACTTTTCAGGAGAACCTAAAAAAATAAATGTGTAAAATACAACCTCAAATAAATATTTGCTGCTGTTGCTATTAGTGCATCATGTAAATAAACCATGTAATTCCACCTTTTAAGTACTTAGAAGCATTGCTTCTGTTCTGTGTCTTTAACAACAGCCAGGTATGTAGAAATCAAACAGGTGAAGCTTTTCCTGGCAAGAAGGTAAAATGGTTAGCCAAGTCCCGCCTGTTGCCTGAAAGAGAATAAAGCTTTTCATGGGGTTGTAGAGAAGAGGCAGTTTTCTGATCGGATGTTCACTTGGGAATCAACGTTCCTGACTCGCCAACATCTCTTCAGTAAGAAAACATTTTCAATTATTTTTAACTGCTGTGGGAGGACTGCTTGGTTAGGGAATAAGATTAAGGGGATGCCGCTTTTCTTAAAGGGACACATGTCAGGACCTACTCTGCGTTAGTGCCCTGGTTCCATAAATTATGCGAAACCCTGGATGCAAATTCTACTTGGCTCTGTGGGAGCAGGAAGGAGAGGTAGTAATCCCAGCGATCAAGGGATCCCATGATCGGATTATAAAGCTGCATAAATGTTGTATATTTGGGAGGAGCTGGTTTCTTTTTTAGCAGAAAATTAACTCTGATGGGCTACCCTAGTTCAATTCAGCACTATGTGCTGTTCTGGTGTACTGTCAAGAAGCAAAATTATTTTGACTTTTCACAGGCCAATAGGGAAGTGGGGCTTCTTTATACAAGAGTTGGTCCTTCAGCCCAGCTGATTACAATCCCGGTACAACTGTTAAAAAGAATAGATAAAATGGTGGGCGATTCCTCATGAGAAAGCCTCACGGGAATATCTTTAGAGGAGACAAAAGAAGGATTAAGAGCGGTTTTATTTTTGCAGCCGGGTTTTTTTTAAAGCCAGAACAGTTCCCCCCCCCCCCAACTCCCAGATGTAAGCTTTCTTGGCACCTTTCGTTTGCGGTAAAGGATTACACTCTCTCCCTTCTGCTCCTGGAACAGAAGCAAAGTTATATGGGAAATGCGATTCCTTTTCTCCCATTTTAGTGGTGCAGAGGAAAACAGATTAAAGCATTTACGCGCTTAGTTCAAAATGCCACGAACCGCGCTTAAAAAGGCATCGTTCCTGATCCCTTTCCGTATTACATGGCAAAAAGCGCAAATAGGCTTCCTATGATAATTGATAGATTCCGATTAGTTTAGCGGGCAGGAAATTGCAGTGCATAGGATTTTGAAATCCAGGGTGGAGGGAGGCTTATTACAAACTTTAATCCTCTTTGCATAAAATCAGAATAGTGTCTTTGTTTTGTCTTGCCATTGGGAGTACATCACATACAAGTGCAACTTTATATGTGTTCTTAGAGGAGGTATACGCGTGAATTTCAAGGAGTTTCCAGGCGTAGAGCGAGCTGGTTGCGCTGATATAGAAAACGCGCCTTTCTCAGAGTCACGCAAGTTTTAAATGTTTTCTATTTGAGCGCCTAGCGGGCAGGAGCAGCAAACCGCCGCGCGCCACCGCGCCGACCTATCAGAGCGAAGGAAAAACAAGCCGCACTCCAAGTTGCCACGCGCCAAAAACTTTTAGGCGCAGGACTCCGCGCCGTGTCCTTCCGCGGCAGTGGGTCTATTTAACCGAAGGGGGAACTAGCACCGAAATAGAAGTTGATCCCCGCCGAGCGTAACCTCATCAGCAGAAAGGCAGTCCCAGGCCTCTGAATCGGGATGGATCGCTGAGCAGCAGCTTTGGATGAAAATTAACCCCGCAGGGAAAGAAGGACGGAACGGCGGAGGGATCCGAGGACGGTTGGTGACGAGATGGCGCTCGGGGTTGTGGCGCCAGAATTCAGAGGCAGTTGAGGGGAGGCGGACGCGATGGTGATGCTCCGTAGTGGTTCGGGCGGCTCTGGCCGTCCCGAGCCTCATGGCGGGACCTCTTCGAGATCCCCGCAGTCTCTCTACGAAACGATGGAATCGAGTTCGGAGTTTCTCACGTTGAGCACCCCGACTTCGTCTCGGAGGAAACGCTCGGTGGAAAACCGATCCCTCGGACCGGCTACCGGGGATCCACCCGCCAATCGGAAAGCCCGCACGGTGAGTTTGGAGAAGGAGAACACAGCAGAGAGAGAGCGCGGGGTTCAAAATACAGGCCGGCGGATCCCAGTGTTGGAGGGGGTGGGGACATCACGACGACGACGACGACGACGACGACAATCCTGCGGTTGAGGAGTTATTGGGTACAAAAATGGGTATATAAAGAAAGAGAATATAGCCTCGTCTCATCTTGGCCAATTTGGTGCCAGTCGGTTTAACAGTAACAAGAGTTGGAAGGGACCTTGGAGGTCATCTAGTCCGCCATCTTTTGATTTGAAGATAGGTTTCCATGAGGATAATTAGAATGAGCTTCCATTCTCCTGAGCGCTTTCCATAGTTTAACGTGATCAGTACAATCAGAGGCCCTTGTGCAAAGCTCACAGTGACTTCATTTGGGTGTTCTTTGGCTTTCTCCATTGCCATAATGCCTTTCCTAACATCTGGTTGAACATCTGGCATCTTCCTTTCCAGTTTCATCTCATCAGTCTTTGGGTGGTCCTAAGCATTATTTTGCTAGCTTGTGGAAGTAAGGGTCTTGTGTTTGTAATCTTTATGGCTTTTTTTTTTTTGAGGGGGGGAGGGAAGAGATATTGATAGGTGTAGTGATGTCAGCCTCTCCCAGGTAAACCAGTTCTGGAAATCCTCTCCATAGGAAGACTACTACTTTATTGACGTGAGCTGTAGTAACAGAATCCTGCAGGTCTGATTGTGATATAAACTTCTTATATTAGGATGAATCAGGGAGGCATCTGCTTGAGGTGGTTCTGAATATTATCTCCTTTCTCTGCAGTTAAAAAAAAATGGTTCAGCCCCCTTTGCATAGGTAATTTTTAATACTTCCATCAAGGTCATTTTTCTTACTCTTTAATAACTGACCTTCCAATTTGTTAACCATTGTGGTGTTCTCCAGATTTGCTGGCATTGTTTGGTTAGAACTTTTACTAACTTTTCTGTTGCTGGAATTATTTTTGTAGCTATTCCATCCACTCCCATAATCTTCCAATTTGGTAATAGCTGGAGTGGCGATTCCAGCTAGAAACCTTTTGATTCAATTTTGTTTTAAAGGATGTGCTGGATATAAAAAGAAAGATGAGAGATCCAATATTTGTGTTAGGCTACAGAAGTACTGGATTGTAATTTCCTTATTTGAAGAATTTTTCATCAAGAATATAAGTTTGAAACGGGGTGGTGGTTAATGTGTCTCCAAGCTGCAATTTAATTTACATGGTTGCATCAATCACTAAAAGAGCCATAGATCATGCAAATTGGGGTTTTATTGGGTACACACATCTTAGCTTATTTACCTAAGAAGAAGATTGTCTCTATGAATTGGTATGTTTAGAACTTTATTGTTCTATCAGGGAATTTGTGATAATCATTAAAAAATATGAACATTTTTATCAGGAAGTGCTAAACAGCAGCCAACATATTTTGGTTAGCCAAAAATTACAGCAGCCAATTATTTCAGCTAACTAATCTTACTGGCATGGGTTATATGTGATGTGCATATAATAGAATTTGATACATTTGCTTATAAAACATTCCATAGGAATAATAAACTTAACTTTATTTTACAGCTTTTAAGAACTGTCACCCACCTACTTTTTCTCATGTATAAAGGTACACATCAATTCATGGAAGTAGTAAAACAGACTCATATTTTAGTCTGTGGAGATGAGAGGTTGATTTCTGATCTCTACAATTTTATAATAAACTTTTTAGGTTGCAATTTTGTACACACTGAAAGTAAAATTTCCTAACACAACAAGGTTGCATTGTTTTTAGAGTGCCAAAATATATTTCTATATTGCAGTGTCTGGTAATGGAATTTGATGTTAAAACATTATAAATACTGACAAGTATTTGATAGGAAAAGTATATGATAGGAAAACAAATCAAATTTATGCATCTAGGAAAAATGAATTCAACTTAAAGCATTGTGATTAAAGGTCTTTATTTTCAGCAATTTATAGTAGGACCCTTAAAGTTAATTAGAAAATTACAGTGTCTTGCATGTGTGAAATTTTGAAAAAGCTCATGAACAAATTTAAATTAATGTGTATGCAATAGTACATTTAAAATTAAGCCCAGGACATAATTGGGAAACTAATTTTAAAAAAGAATGCTCATATAATTAATATCTTTGTTAATTTCTGAAATGTTTACTACATATTTCTATTGTAGAAAATATTTCAAATTGTATTTTATTTCTAAAGTTATTAAAATATATGTCCCAGTCTGCTATCTGCCTCTAGGAAGAGATTATTTTAGAAAATTTGAGTAATCTACAAATTCTTGTTCTAAGTAGCAGGAATGAAGAGTAATGAAGGAATAAAAAATATTAAGAGACAAATTGTGTAGTATTATATCATTCTCTAGAAAGGTTGTAGTCAGAAATATATTTTATAAAGCATGCTATACTTAAGGACTACTTTGAGTGAAAAATTATTTAATTATGAAAAATTAAATTGATTGATAAATGCAACAGAAACTAAACATGTCATTTGAGATTGAGGTTTTATCAATCAATTTTAAATCCAAATTTTAATTCTTCAGTTGACAATATTCTACAAATACACATTCATGCAAATACTAACTAGAAGCTTCTAGTTCCTTTATCTTCAAAAAAGTAAGCAGTTTCTCTAATTCATAAAGGGTAAAAGTGGTCAAATATATTTGAACATAATGTATCAGAAGCTACCATAAATTATGTTACTGAAAATATAAGTACATAGTTATAGTATACAGAGAGATACTGTCTAAAGAAATCTTTTGAGCTCATTCAGCTTTAATAGATATTTTCTGAATAATTAGTTTGCTGATATATCTAAATAATGGATACTAAATCTGAATAAAGCAGTTTTTAATCAAAATGTAAATAGAGGTGAAGTATCTTTTCTGCTTTTTTGTTTTTTAGTCGGGCATTTCTCACAGTTTTAAATACTGCTGACTGATGTTCCAGTGTATTGTTACAGTTAATCTGTCATCTGACAACACACTGGATTATTTATTGCATTGCATCATATTGTGTGAATTGGGGAAATGGATGATAAAGCTCATTATTGTTAATTTAAAAGCTAATAACTTCCCATTTTCTACAAAGTGAAACGAGGCTAAGTGAACATTTCCACTATGGTAACATGAATAGAAAGATTTCAAGATGTGTCAATGCTGGTAGAAACAAAGTAGGTATTCTGGTCTGTTGCAAGGGACGAAGGTCAAAAAGGCAAAACATTAATTTGCCTTCTATATTGGTTATGTATGAGTTGGAGATCTTTCAGGAAAAAAAAAAGGTGACTGCAATTAAAATAGATTACTCAACTATACAACTGGCAATTGGGACTGGAATTTCCCTTGCTAAGCAATATGGCTGTAAAGTACACAGCAGTCCCATTAATCTTTGATTTACCACCACAATTGAGCCCAAAGTTTATGTTGCTAAGTGAGAAATTTGTTAAGTGAGTTTTCCCCACTTTATGACTTTTCTTGCCACATTTGTTAAGTGAATCACTGCAGATGTTAGATTAGTAACACGGTAGTTAAATGAATCTGGTTTCGCCATTGATTTTGCTTGTCAGAAGGTCTCCAAAAAAATAATCATGAGCCTGGGACACTGCAATCATTATAAATATGAACCAGTTGTCAAGCATCCGAATGTAAATCACATGACCATGGGGATGCTGCAACAGTCATAAGGGTGAAAAATCATCATAAATCACTTCTTTCAGTGCTGTTGTAACTTTGGTCACTAAAGGAACTACTGTAAGTCGAGGACTACCTGTATTGTAAACTGAATCCCACTGGTCACTAGCCAAGGGCTCAAACTCATCCAAACTATTCCCAGCTTGGTCTTTCCCATCTCTGAATCTTGGTAAAGTAAGGGATTATCTACTCCAGTGTTGGCGAACCTTCTTGACACCAAGTGCTGAAACGGGAGTGCATGCATGCACAGGAGCGCCAGAAACTGGAAGAGCAGTTCCTCGGCATGCATGCGTGTGCCAGGAAGCTAAGTTTCCAGTTTCTGGCGCACATGCATGCACACCAGGGAACTGCGTTTCTGGTACTCCCGTGTGCATGTGCGAAGACCAATTGCGGATCAGAACCCAAAAGAGCAACAGGTGACGGCTGGCATGTCCAGAGAAATGGCTCTGTGTGCCACTTCCAGCACATGTGCCATAGGTTCGCCATCACTGATCCCACCTTTAACTCTCCCACCTGCCTCTCTTTCTCCCCCCGCCCCAAATCTAACCTTTTGGCCTCCTTCCACTCTGCTGCCCTATGCTTATGGGTCCTGATACAGGTACAGCCAAAACTGATCCTAGCTGTCTTCCTGCTTCTGCTGATAAAGCATGCCCTGCCCCGCTGTTCATGAGGCAGCTGCTAGCTGTGCCAGGCATTTTTCCAGAGGCTGTTCACCCACCCCACCCTGGCCTAAATTGAAGGTTTGTTCAAATGACATGTAACCTTCTCATGAGGTTTTGGAAACTATGGCTTTATAACTTGAATGGTCACTGAATGAATGGTCATAACTTTAGAATTACCTGTATGTTTATGAAACGAGTTAGTGTCAGAATGATTGGATAATTAATATAGTTGAAATACAAAAGTAAATTACAAATATAAAATAAGTTGTCATATTCTCAGATAATATGTTACATACATGCGATAGAGGGTTACCAAATGTTCTGAGAGAATATTGAATTGAAGGTTCTACATTGATTACTGAACTTGCTTTTAATGAATCATTTTTTCCTGTTCTGTGCCATCTGTTCTGATGCAATAAGAACTGTATGTGGTGGTGGTAAATCATACATTAATGGAATTCTTAGTGACTGGTTCCATATTCAACAGGTCATAAGACAGGAATATAAATTGTCTCCTTGTTTAATGAATTTTTGGATAATTGTATGAGAATACTTACGGAAATACCAGAAATATATTAGTTGGAGTTGTGAATGTATATGTACAACCTAATTTTGTTTTTGTCTTTTAAAACTTAAGCAGTTTAAGACAGGGTCATTTGAGGGATCACTTATGCTATCTTTACTTTGTTTTAATAATTTACATAAGTATTAAATCAGAATTAATGTGCATAAATATTTCAAATAAAGTTGTTATACATCAGAGTTAGAACATAATTAACTGCGTTCTTAATTATCCTGATTGTACTGCTTCAGGAGTTCTCTTCAGACAAAGAATGTGGGCATTTCACAAGGCAGCACACCTTAAGATCTATGAGGAAAAATAATCCGCATTATTCAAGCCCTAGCTTTGACAAAAAGATGTCAACACTGAGTGAGAATGGAATTAACAGGAAACACTTTACAAGGTATTTTTTTTCTTTTACAGATCACTTAATAAAATTATGTTGTATTTGGATCTTTTAGAGCACAGCAGTGTTATAGGGCTTGGAAATAATTCTCTGATTAAAAACCTCATTTTCTAAGAACAGCTTTCAAAAATAAAAAATAGTATATTCCAACAAGTGTTTATAGTAACTAAGAAAAGCACAAATGTTTTAAAAGGGTGTTTGGAAGACTAGCAAATTAAAATGATTCTTCATATTTTATCTTCTACAATACTGTTAGAACATTTTAATTTTATTGTATCCTTTGAAAAACCACCTTTGCTGTGTTTCTTTTTTTTTTTTCAAATTTGAAATCCATGTTCTTCAATACAGCTGTAATTCAGTGAAAACAACCTACATAACCAATTTTCGGTAGGGTGTTTTTTGTTTTTGAATAAACAAAAACTACCCCCAAAACCAGAAAAAAACAGAATTAAAAGAAAATATATAGTAGAGGCAAGATAATAAAGCAAATAAAAAATGGAATAATCATAATAAGTAAGGAAGTATATAGAAACTGAAGGAAGTATATAAAAACTGAAACAACACAAACCATTTTAAGTCCCCTTGATTCTTTTGATACTAAATGTTATTCCAGTTCTGACCCAAATGAAAGCTATAAATTAGATGTCAAGCTGATAAAATCTTGATATCTTTGCTTCTGTGCAGACAACTGGCTAGGATGCAGGCGGATGGAAAGAATGAAGATGGTGAAGGTAAATCTCAACATAAAGATTGAAAGTGAAGCGAAATTTAATTGAGATGATCCTTAATTTAGGAAACAGGCTGAGTGCAGCAAAGGAAAATTCTTTATTTTCCTTTAGGAGCTATAGTTCCCGTAACCAGGTCCCTGAAAAAAGGAGTAGATGGGAAGCCTGAAGAACATGCTGCAGAAGAAAATGGCGATGTTGAAGTCCGTCGCAGTTGCAGAATTAGACGAAGTCGCTATAGTACTATGAACCAGTCGGTTCTGTTTGACAGACTAATTACAAAGTAAGGTTGTTTTATGTTTTTACTTCCTCCATAATTGATTACTTCTATAAAAAATAGGAAGCTCCAGTTGATTAATGGGTCTTCCTTTTTTAAATATTGGAAGTGGCAAGCATTTTGGAAGACCACAATCTAAATAGGGTCATATCATATGGAGGGGCAGAGCTCTGCTTCTAGGGGCAGTTCTTTGCTTCTCAAACATTCACTTTTAAGAACTAAATACAGGTAGTCTTCGACTTACAATAGTTCATTTAATGACTGTTTAACTGTTTCAGTTACATTGAAAAAAAGTGACATGATCATTTTTCAGACTTCCGACCATTGCAGCATATTCCCATGGTCACATGACCAAAATCCAGATGCTTGGGAGTTGCTTCATATTTATGGTGGTTACATAATCCTGGGAACGTGATCTTTTTTTGTGACCTTCTGACAAGCAAAGGCAATGGTGAAGCCAGATTCACTTAACCAACTGTGTGACTAACTTAATAGCTGCAGTGAGTCACTTTATAATTGTTGCAAAAAAGTTGTAAAATGGGGCAAAATCCACTTAACTTAAAAACAAATTTGGGTAAATCATTTCTATATACATTATTTGCAAATATTAACATTTTCCAAATTACTTGTTGGCAGTCATTTATCCCTCTTCTTTAACCAATCGTATAATATATCCCAACTTTTAAACATTTCAGAGTCATCCTTCTCTTTTAGTTGCATAGTCATCCGGTCCATCTTTGCGCAATCTAGAATTTTTTGGATCACCAGTACATCCGAAGGAATTGTGTCACATTTCCACAATTGAGCATAAGCTATTCTAGCTGCTGTCAGAATGTGAATCATAATATAATTAGTATTTTTTCCATATTTATTCTTATATATCCCTAGCAGGAAAGTTTCCGGTTTGAACTCTACCTGTTCCATTACTATTTCTTGTATCCAATTTCTAATTTTTTGCCAATATTTTTGAGCTTCTTGGCAGAGCCACCACATATGAAAGAAGGTACCATGTAACTTCTTACATTTCCAACATGCCGGACTCATGTTGGGGTACATCTTCGCCAATCTCGAAGGGGGCATGCATTTTGCTTTTTAATTATCAGGGATATGGGATCATTAAAGAAATACATTCTGATTCCATACATCATCAGGTTTTCATTGAAATCCACTAATATTACATTCCATATAATGTATATCCCATATAAAACATTGTCCAATATCATAAATTGCCCATTGCCCAGCTTGTTGTGAAGTCTTCAATGAAACTCATTCAGAAAAATGAAATTTATCTGATAAAAAGACAGATAAACAGATTAGTTAAGCGGGTTCTGCACTTTATAAATATATATTTCCTTTTTAAATGTATTTTTGTATTAAGTTTTGTATTTGTTTTAGTTGTTTAGTGTAATTTGTTTTACTCATTTAATATAATTCTTAATAAAAAGAAATATTATTTGTAGATAGTGCAAGCTTGATGGTGCTACAATTGTATTATTTCTTAATATTAAGGCCTCAAATCAGCATCCACATATTAATGGATTTGTAAGCCCTTCTGAATAGAAATTTCTTCTGAATATAAAATGCCATTAGTCACTTAAGGGATGTAAAAGCATTCTATATATTTACTTATGATTATCTTCTTCTATTTTGGAAGCAATTTCAAATTCAAATTGCTCAAATTCATTAAGAGGAATATATAGCAATCTGAAGGAAGTGAATTATCTGGACTCTTGCAGTCGGTTTTCAGACCAGATTATAGTACAAAGGCAGCACTAATTACATTTGTCAGTGACTTTTGGTGGTCTCAGGCTTGGGATGGTATGTTCATTCTGGTCATTCTGAATCTCTCAGTAGCTTTTGATACCATCAACTGTAATATCCTTCTGGACTAGTTTAGGGGATTAGGAGTGGAGGGTGTGATTTTACAATGGTTTTCCACCTTCCTTTGATGCCAGTTCCATTAGTGTTGTCTTTTGTAATATATTGCCATATTTCCAAGTAATGTTAGCTCCCCCAGTCATTATGTTGAGATGGGCAGCAATGTAAATCTTTTAAATATAGAATGAAATGAATATATGTTATATTTCACTTTCTCCAAACTGGGCATCTTCAAATATTCAGATGTAAACTCTCAGATAGGTGATTTCTCTAATAAAAATCCAATAGAAAAAGGGGGACAACTTTCTGCTAATATCATTTATTTTCCTATTTTAATCCTCTTTTAGCATTACTTTTCAATAGCATTCTCAACTGAAATAATATTTTTTTGAGTGTATATTTACTGTCAACACAAATTATGGAGCTGAAATCCTCTGGCAGTTCTGCACGAAACTGAAATCCTTCGACAGGCAGCTTTCTTGGTCAACCAAGAAGTTTGCATAACAACTGCAATTGGCAGTAATAGGACTGTGGTCACTGAGTGAAGCAATCATATAGGCATCTTGTTTAACAATCACTTTGCTCAGTGACTGAGATTTCAATCCCAGTTGTAGTCATAAATCACTTCCATCCTAAAGGATGAATTAATTTATTTTGTTACCTTTTTGCATCTTTGCTGATTAATAAAGAGAATTGAAGATTTAGAAATATTTTTTATTTATTTTTATTTTATTTATTTATTTTTGTCAAGCATATATAAGATAACAAGTAAAAGTATAAACATAATTAGAATATGTGAAAAGAATAAGAGTAAAAACGAATATTAGGACAGGGACGGTAGGCACGCAGGTGCTCTTATGCACGCCCCTTAC
>JANHFM010003806.1:65783-81288 GCA_032468115.1 Grayia smithii
TATATTATATTATATTATATTACATTACATTACATTACATTACATTACATTACATTACATTACATTACATTACATTATATTAAAAAGCATAATATACCTGTGGATTTCATAAAGATTTACTGGGCTTTGTTTTTGTTGGCCTGATTAAATGCAGAACTGTATATTGTGCAACCATGTTAATTAGGAAAATGCTTAAAGCCTTTAACCAGAAAATTTTGGTTTTGCTTTTATAACCTTGATCATGTTGGCTCTGTTCTGTAATTGTAAAGACTAGCCAGATTGCTAGAATCCATATAATTGTTGCTTGTATTGCTCGGTTGGAAGTATTAAAAAACATTCTGAGTTATTTTTCAATTCAGTTCATATGTCCTCTTTGTGGTTATGAATATTTTACTTGGAAAAGTTTCTTTGTGCCGTAAATCTGTTTTTGTTTTGTTTTGCTTGGGAGGGGGAGTGCTGCCATCTTAACATTTCATGCAGTTGTACATCTTTATTGTGTAACTTTTCAGCCAATGTTGCCTGGGATTTATTTTCTGATTGTCTTTCAGGAAGTTAACAAATGAACTTCGTACAAGTTAAAATTAGGCATCTTTGGCTTTTTGTAAACAAATGATTTGCTACATGCTTTCTGATTATTATAGAAGCAAGAATATTAACTTCTTTTTTTAAAAAAAAATATTTGATATTGTTAACAGAGCCCAGGCATCAGAAGAAGCCTAAATTATTTTATGAAGATGCAGCCTCTCCAGTAAGACGAGGTTTCCCTTTTAGTCCTGCAGGACCACGGAGCCCTTTCTGTAAAAAGATAACTAGGTATGTTTTTGTGTGCGCAAGAGATACAATAGTAGCAATGCTTCAGATGCTATTTGTACCCTATAATGATTAATTTAGCAAAAGTTTATTATAGTTTATTATAGAATAAACTTTACTGTCTGATCTCACGACCATGGGGACACTGCAGTGGTTGTAAGTCACTTTTTCAGTGTCATTGTAACTTCAAATGGTTGCTAAAAATGGTTGGAAATTGAGTGCTACCTGTATTTGTCAGCACAAATACCAGTCAGCATAAATAAGGAAGAAAGATACTGGCTTTGTGTGAATCTTGAAGATATTCAAGCTCCATTGTAGTGGAATGGTTGCTAAGTGAGAACTACATATATGTCCTTATAATGTTGTTTTCAAGAGAGATTTGGTTTACATACTGTCTTATGCAGAGTCAAATATCAGCTTGTTAGTATAAATTAAAGTTATGCTTTGCTTGTCGGTCTATGTTTGTCAGAGTGACTAACCGTAACTGGTTAGTCACTCTGGATATGGTTAGTGACTAACCATATCCAGCCAATGTAGATTCATGGAGGAAATCCAATATGGATTTTAACTACACTTCCTTATTCTTCCACCCTTTTTCTACTCAGCTCAACCACTCATATCTACACATATTCAGCATTTACTAATACATTAATATTTCCACAACATGCATTTTCATACTTTTTTTTTAAATAGGCGAAAGCATGCAATTCATAATAGCGATTCCACAACCTCCTCCTCATCTGATGATGAAGAACGCTTTGAGAGACGTAGGAAAAGAAGTCGCAACAAAGCACTGAGCAGGTATTTATTTATTTATTTTATTTTATTCAAACTTGTATGCCGCCCTTCTCCTGAAGGACTCGGGGCGGCTCACAATAAAAAATATCCAATAAAAACATATCCATTTATTCAAAGTGGGTAGTGTATTTTTTCCAGAGATGACATTGGAGGGTTCTGTATAAAATATTGTCAGTGAGAAAATGGTAAATTCTGGCTTTCCATAATTAAATGCTACCAGGATTTAAAGTTGTATTTTAGATTGGAATTGTAGTCGCTGATATATAAAACAATATTTCAAATTTAACATCTATTTTTCTATTCAGGGTTTTAAACTTTGGCTAAATTAAATTGTACTTTCTACTTCGGACTTTCAACAACTATTAATTCTCACATTAGGTGCCTTCCGTTAAATTTTCAAAAAGATGAGTTGAAGGGAATCCACAGAGATCGAATGAAAATTGGAGCAAGCCTGGCTGACGTTGATCCAATGCAAATAGACACTTCAGTAAGGATTTGATGTCTTGCGTTCTGACATAAAAATTGAATGTAGATAATCTTACCTTTAAAATTAATGTAACTGTTCTTTGGTTGATTAATTTTGTGACATCAAGTCATAGTTGACTCCTGGATACCATGTAGATTGAGCTGTTCTTTAGTTTACTGATAATAAACTTAAAAGATACTTGTGAAGACAGCATAGGTAATATTTAGCTTTTATTTTGGCTATGGTTTTTATTATTTTCATTTGCCAACTGTCTTCCTTTTTAGGTGCAATTTGATTCTGTGGGTGGACTTTCTGATCATATTTCAGCTTTAAAGGAGATGGTTGTTTTCCCACTACTTTATCCAGAAGTGTTTGAGAGATTCAAGATTCAACCTCCAAGGTAGTACTTCAAATTATTTCCTTTTATTGGATATTAAAGTCTTCTTAAAATTTGGACTTTCGTGGGATAGATAGTTTCTTAAGATCTTTAGACAAGATCACTTCTTAATAATTATCATTTTGATGCACTGTTTAGATCAATTTGTCTTGCAAGTTAAAATCGACAAGCTTTACTATAGTCACAGTAGTTTTAAAAAAATATACATGTGTTCTAAGTTTATATTATATTAATTTATACTATATTGTATTAAGAAGTACCCAAACACTAAAAGGAACCTGAAAGTGTCCTTGAATTATTTTTGTGTAAATTTTTGTAATTTCAAATTAATATATTATAGCCAGGTGTCCACAAGAGATAATGCAGAATATAAACAAGTCCTAATTAAGAAAGACCAAATCAAGAATTGGAAAATAAGAAATTACGTTATTTACAGAGGTTAAAAATTGAAATAATTACTAGAGCCAAGGGAATGTAAATATAGCATCCAATACGAAAGCACCAAATATAGGAGAAAATTAAAATTAAAAACCATTAAAAAAATTTGGACGAAGGAACAATCCTTAATGCTATATATGGGTTCCACATTTCCTCACAGCCTTTGTCAGAAAACTCTTCAGAATAGCTTTAATTGAAAGGATGGGCAGGTCTTTTTCTATTTCCAGGCCGGATCTAAGCACCCCAAGGGCTGCATCCGGGCCGCGGATCTTGAGTTTGACACCGCAGATCTTGAGTTTGACACCCCTGCTCTAGATTGTATTTCTACACCAAGATTTCTACACTATCCAATATTGATTTGTTCTTAAGTCATTTGTATAAATTGCCTATATTGTTGGGTTTTTTTTATATGTGGTTTTAACTGTTCGTTATGCACTGTCCAGAGTCGCCTTTATGAGATGGGTGGCTATATAAATATGATAAATAAATGTGACTGACTGTTCCACAGTTGGTTTGTGATATTCCAGAAGTTAAACTTCAAAACAAGAGGTGAGATTTCTTTGTTAAAATGAGTAATTTCTGGAAAATAACTGGAGCAATAGTGAGGACATTCTTGTGTCTGTGAAAAAATATGCCCTGATCCTGCTGCATTTTGTGACCATTGAGGATATTATTAATTAGCATGCTCATACCTCCGAATTCATAGGTGCTGATATTGATCACTAAAAACATCAGTGTAATAAGCTCTGTACCTTTTGTGTGCTGCTTATAGGTGTTCCTTAAAAACTTGGTTGCCAAAGTCTTAAAGTGATTAGGTGGAGTATGCTAAAATAATTACTTTAACTGCAAGTTTGAATTCTTCCAGGGGATGCCTTTTCTATGGTCCACCGGGGACTGGAAAAACTCTTGTTGCCAGGGCACTTGCTAATGAGTGCAGCCACGGAGACAGAAGAATAGCATTTTTCATGAGAAAAGGTGCTGATTGTCTCAGTAAATGGGTGGGCGAATCTGAGCGACAGCTTCGTCTGCTGTTTGATCAGGTAATTTTGCTTTCTTTGTGTCTTGTGTTTTGCACAGCTATTTGAATCGTAGTTAATTTGAATTTTTCTTTTTAGGCTTTTCAGATGCGTCCTTCAATTATATTTTTTGATGAGATAGATGGCCTTGCTCCTGTACGGTCCAGTAGACAAGATCAGATTCACAGGTATGTGCCTTGTAATTAAAAACTACATAGCTCTTCAACATTTCTTTGAACTTCAACATGACGGGTTAAATTCAAAAGATTGTAAAGAGTATAATTTGACCTTGGATCCATTCTGAGAAAATTAGGACAGAGATAGTTAAATAAGCAAGGAAACATAGTATTTAATTATTTGCCTACATAAATAACAGTAGTACTTTTGATCAAGTAACATGCATATTACAAAATCTGTAGGTTTTCTTTGATTTATTAAAAATTGTAATAAAATAATGTTGCAAAAATACACTGTCATTTCCTTTATAGTCTAATATTTCATAATTATGGATAATAAGACCTGTGGATTCTACCATGTAAAGGGTAACATTTTAATTTTTTGTTTTTAAGCTCAATTGTGTCTACGTTGCTTGCATTGATGGATGGCTTAGATAATAGAGGTGAGATTGTGGTGATCGGTGCTACAAACAGATTGGATTCCATAGACCCTGCTTTGAGAAGACCTGGACGTTTTGACAGAGAATTCCTATTTACATTACCAGATAAAGAGGTAAGAAATTCCACTACTGATGAATAATTAGCTTTGGCTTACCATGATGGAGCACTGTATAGAGCAATAAACATTAGGCATACAGAGCAGCTGTGTCTAAATCAGTCTTTCAATTAGGAACCGGAATGTACAGCATTCATTTGACTTGAACTGGATGTCTATAATTATTATGACAGAAACAAGTTCAGGTTGTGTAGAGTGAGATATCACTAAGTTTCTAATAAATATATTCCCTATGTTGTCTTTTATTTTTCGTTTGGTCCATCATCATAAATCAAGAAAGTATGCTTTTATGCTGACATTGAAACCGCTCAGAAATTGCTGTAAAGCGGCTTATAAGTCTAAGTGCTATTGGTATGCATTCTCTTCTCTCTTTGGTGTGCCACCAATTCTGTGATTGTAGATCCGTTGCACGTTTTTCTTAAATTGGCTGCTCAAAGGGATCTTCTCCCCAGGAGATCTTCCTGCCTCCTAGAAGAAGAGTTAACTCTATCCTGTATTCGCTCCATCAATCTACTCATCAAAACACATAATGCATCAGATTGAAATACATTCCATTGTAACTAAAGGAATGGTTTTCTGAAATGCTTCATCCTAAAATGGTAGCATACTTAACTTGGTGCCATCTTTCCTTGCATTTCCCAACTCTTCAGTTAGAAATAAGTCCATTAAAATCTTAACTTATGAAGAAAATAATTAGACTGAAATGGAAAACTACAGGGCATCACAGGAAACAAATCTTGTTCATACTGTAATTCCATCCAGCTCTGTGTACCACTGTGGTTGCTAAATACCTTTAGGAAGACCAAAATAATTCTGTCTTCTTTCACTTCTAAACAACAGATACTCAATCTTCTACAATTGAAAATTATATATAGCTATATAATTACACTTAAAACAGAGCAGTCTTATCAATGTTATATTTCTGATGTTAAACAAAAGTATAAAGAATTGAATTAATCATTTTTGTTTTGTTCCCATTATTTTAAATTATGGCCCAATGATCTTTTCATATTCCAGATTATATCATATTGATTTGCATAATGGGCTTATAATTCAGGAAGTCTCATTTTTCAGTCTATTTTAATATTCTAATATTAAAGCCATGATACTCAAAGCTGCTGCACCTGCTACTGTTTTGCTTATTTCTCTAGTTTGAGAGATTTTTCTGGAAAACGTCTCCGCCCACTTGAGTTTTTATTTTGCGTCAAGATAAAAATCACATAAAGCTTACAGTCTGTTACCTTTTTCCAAAGTTATTTTGTTATATAATTAGAATTATATTGAGGAATTATAATAATGGACAGTACAGTAGGTTTTTTCTATATAAAAACTGGTGTTAGTGTAAACATAGAGCATTCACCAGTGGGAATTGGAACAGTGGTGGGTTGGGTCCAGTTCTTGCGAACTGGTAGTAATGGTGGGAAGCTCCACCCATCCGCCTGGACGTCATCACGGATGATATGCACAGAAGCTCCCATTGCGAACTGGTAGTAAAATTAAGTGGAACCCACTCCTGAACTGGAATATTTGATATTTTAAGATTAAGAAATCTTAAAAGCTTTTTTAAAAAACAAAACAAAAAACTCTTTTGTGTGTTTAGGCAAGAAAGGAGATCCTTAAGATCCACACACGCGAATGGACTCCTAAGCCATCAGAAATGTTTCTACAAGAGGTTGCTGAAAAATGTGTTGGTAAGAACAGGAGTTCAAAATATTTTGCACAATCCATTTCTAAAGAGTATTGTTGTGTATAGTTACTTGGAAATATAGCTTTACATATTTTTCTTTGACCTGATTTTTGTAATTATTTAGAATTTGTGTGCCGGTACTTCATTATATACTTGCACAAGTTAATGATTAGCATCATCTCTGAGCATCTATTTTTGTGCAGTGATTAAGGTGCTGGATCAGAAACTGGGAGACCATAAATTTTGGTCCTTCCCCTAGGCATGAAAGCCAGCCAACCTTGGGCCAGTTTCTTTTCTTAGCCCAACCCACCACACTGGAAGGATGGTGGTTATGAGGAAAATAAGAGGGGAAAGCAGTGTCTTGAGTTGTACAGAATAAAGATGGGCTATAAATAAAACAATAATAACTGTTGATTCTCCTTAAATCCAATAATGAAAGACTACTGCTGCATAAGCAATTGGTCCCACTCTTGATCTGCTTTTGCTGTAAAGAGTTTTCCTAGTTTTACCTGGAAACTAGCCATGTGCATACAAAGCTCAGAATAATTTCTGCCACGATTTGTAGAAGTGTATTTACAGAATACACTTTTTCTGTATTAACAGGAAAAAAAATAGGCAAGGGATGCAGATAGCCCTTGATTTATGATCATTTGTCCAGTGATAGTTTAAAGTGACAACTGGCCCCCAATCACATGATTAAAATGTGGGTCCCAGCTCTATACTTTTGGGTACCTTATACTTTGCCACAAATACTGCTGCCCCCACCCCCATGCCAACTGACCTTTGCCATCTTCTTTTGCTGGTGATCTGGGATCCAAGTGCTGGGTGAAAGTCAGCCCTGGCATGCAGAGGGTGAGGGCAGGGAGAACCAGTGGTGATTCCAACAGATGAAGGTGGATACTGTGTACTTTTCCTAATAAACTAAATGTATTAAACAGAATACAAGGAAGAATTTCTAATGTATTGCAGTGGTTTTTTTTCCCCACTTTAATTGACTGCCAGGAAGCAGCGTATGCCTGCTTTTATTCTTCAGAAGAAGAATTGATTGAGGGATTGTAAATTATATATAAATGATGGTTATGAAATGAAATGATTATATATAAATAGCAATTTGAAAAAAAAACTTAATCATGGTAGAAGGCTTGCTAAAGCCCATGAGAGCATCTTTCTATCCAATTTGTTACAGTGAAATGGAAGTTAGATATGTTAAGAGAACCAGAAAAATGACTTGTATGTTGATGGCTTGGCAGATATAAAAAATGTGTTATCGTTAAACAAGGGAACCATAAAGAAATGGATACTAAATATGAACTCTGAATACAAATAGCAAGTGACTGGTGTAATATATTTGAAGTAATTTCATTATTTAAGAGAATAAATTAGGATTGAATTGCAAGATATATATGAGGGAGGAATGAAGTTCAAGAAGATAATAATTGGAGGAGTTCATGAGTTCCTTGGAGGGAAGTTTTTAAAATGCATTGTAGAAGCAAGGATGGCTTGCAGGATAGTAGAGTCAATGTAACTCCTTTTTTCTTTTCTTTATCATTATACCTTAAAAAATGGGGAGGGGGTTACTTACTAATCTTCTGCAGGCTTTTTAAAGTCAGTCTTGGCTCCTCACAGCTGCCTGAAGTAGTCCCTGCAGTTTCTATGTTCAGTTGTAGGTTTTGTGATGGTCAATTCTTTGTTTCAGGGAGAAAAGAACTTTTCCAATTTCTTACATGGTACATATATCATTAAATGGTTTTAAATTGCTTATTTTAAAGATTTTTAATACAAATGTTTTTCTTTATAGGGTACTGTGGGGCTGATATTAAATCGATATGTACTGAGGCAGCCTTGTGTGCCTTGCGGCGACGTTATCCTCAGATTTACACCAGCAGTGTGAAGCTGCAGCTAGACATTTCTTCTATTAACATAACTGCTAAGGATTTTGTGGTTGCTATGCAAAAGACTATACCTGCTTCTCAGCGGGCAGTAACATCACCTGCCCAAGCGCTCTCTACAATTTCAAAACCACTGCTTGAAAATGTACTGCAAAGAATTATGGAAGTTGTACAGAATGTATTTCCACATGCAGAACTGGCACAGAAAGGAGGGAATAAATCAGGTATTTAAATTTCTTATTTTCTGAAACAATATTTTATCTAAATTTAGGACTGATAGTTGAGTCACCTTCATTTTAATAAAATACTAGTACTGAAAGACTTTGCCTTTTCTTCTTTTTGAAGAGAGAGGCAGAAAAGAATCAGTGCAGATTGATCTTTTAGTTAACCAGATTAATTCATAAAAACACTTAAGATTCAATAAAATTTATTTACTTGCAGTTTTGAATAGAGGTATGTATGTGTACTGTAGAATAGGTTTTGTACAAGCTAAAATGTTAACATATCCTTCCTAATTCAAGTCCAGATGTTTTACCGTAAGAATACAGCTTTGTGGCTTTCCAAGCAACATGAAAGCCACACAATTGGAGTTTTAATGGTAGCCATTAAGAAATTACTAATAGACTCAAGATGCTGGACAATAGAGCCATTTTTGTCTAGTGGTTAAGGCACCAGGCTAGAAACCAGGAGACCGTGAGTTCCAGTTCCCCTTTAGCCATGAAAGCCAGCTGGGTGACTAGGCCAGCCACTGTCTCCCAGCCCAACCACATCACAAATTGTTGTGGTGGGGAAAACTGGAGAGAAAAGTGTGTTGGATATGCTTTCTGCCTTGAATTATTTGTAAAAATAATAAAGGCAGGATAGAAATAAGTAAATAAATAAAATAAGGTAGCATCAATTTTAGCTGAGAACTAACACTGAAACTCACCTGGATATTTTAATTCAATTATCTGGTGTACTTATCCCAGGAATTTTTTTAATCATCTCAGTCACCCATACTGGATACCTACTTTCATAAGAAAGCATAGATTGACAAAGGAGTAAGCATGCCCTCTTTGCTAGCTAAAACTCCTTCCTCCTCCTCATTTCTTAGCAATATTGATCTAATAATAGGAATGTATATTGTACAAATCAGTACAATATACAAATTTTATAGTCATTGACCAACAAATAAAGCAAAAAAAATCACAATTATTTAGGATAAAAAAGAAAATATTATAAAATATTTAAGGAGGTGTGTGATGACTCTGTGGTTACACTGAACTTGTCAACTGGAAAGCCGATAGCCCAGGTTCAAGACCAGAGTGCCGTTGAGCCTTACGTGAGCTCCCATTACTTGCTCCAGTTGCTGCCAACCTAGCAGTTCAAAAGCATGCAAATGTGAGTAGATAAATAGGTACCACTTCTGCAGGAAGGTTACGGCATTCTGTATTTTCATGCTGGCTACATGATGATGGAAACATCTCAGACAACACAGGCTTCCTCAGGTAAGAATCAGAAATGAGCACCCTTGAGTTTGGTCATAACTGGACAGGGAAACCTTTAAAATATCTAAAAAGTGTTAGAAGAAATACTGTAGTTCTATGCAAACTATAGAACAGTATTTAAACAGTATTTTAAAGAAATGTTACTTGCAAAGAAGTAAAATGAGATCATTGTAATAATAACAAGATAAAACGAGTTGAAAAGACCAAGATATTGAGTAAGGAATGGAGATGGTAATTCCTGGCAAGCTAGAGGGACAAGACAAAACAACGTTCAATTATTCCTCCACCAATATATTACTGTATTTTATCAATGGAAGGAAAAAATTGATACAAGAAACCAAAATAACATTGGTTAGGCCAAATAGGTTTGCCAGTGAAACAAATGGCTCTGTCTGTTGTTCCTTTTTCCCATAATGCAGCACACAGCAGGGGAAACTAGAAGAGTTCAGGACTAGTTTACAAGGAAACACCTCTGCAGCTAATATGGCCCTTAGTGAATAATTGCTTCCCAACATTAGTTTTCCTGCTAACTATTTTACATAGAAACCATGAGAACTAATTAAAGGTTGTGATTCTAATTCCAGGCACATTGTATTTTGTGGAATAGCATATTCTTTTAAATAAACCAGGCTATTTAAAATGTAAGAGCAAACAAAAATAAGTAACCGAAACACGTACATTTGAGCTGTAATTTAATAGCATATAATTCTATCCTGAGGCCTCCCCCCCCCCCCATTTTATTTATATTTTCACTAGAAAGTTGGTATCAGGCTTCTTGAGAACTTTTAATTGCCTGTGTTTAAATAAAAACCTAAAATTGGCCTTAGAAATAAGATTCAGTGACCCAGTGAGAGAGGAAAAAATATCTTGGCCTTAGAAAAAAGATACAATATTCACATGAAAATCTTTGCCTCTTTTTGTTTCATTTAAAGATTTTGCTAATCATGTGTCAGAACCTGATCTATTATACAGTGATGAAGAAGGACCAACAGTATTTGAAACTGGACATTTTCAGAAAGGCTCTGAAAAGCGGACACATTTTCTTAATTTTAATAGGTGGGTGATCAGTGGCAATCTTTGGGCCCCCCAAAAAACAAACCTACCCTAACATTTACTATTTTCATGCATGTTTCAGTAGGATTTTCTTTCCTACTGAATAGGATTTATTTGTTGCCTTCTGTTCCTTGATCAGTATTAAAATTTAAAAGAAGGGTATTATTTTGCAGAGTTTTTGGATGAACATAAATATTTGAATTAGAACATTGAAAAGCAGAGTGAGAAAAAAATACTTAGTGATTAATTTTTAGGGAGAAAAGACAGCTGTTTAGCTTCAAATTTTTGGTGTGCATATGGGTATTATTTATTAAAACTACAGGTTATATGTGCTTGCAGTTTCTGCCAGTTTAGTTTCTGCCAGTTTTTGATTGCTTAGTTATTGAAGCACTACATATATCTATATATGAATGAACTGAAATATTTTTATTATACCCTGTTTTGATTTAAAAGTGGGAGTTATTAAGTGAAAATAATTACTTGAAGTTTCAAGCTTCAATTTCTTACATGATTGAAAAGGTAATATGTGAGTTGAGTTTGGAGGTCCTTGTTTTCTTTTTTCTTTTAATAGAAATGCTTATCACCAACCAACATCTTGCCGGCCAAGACTCTTAATTAGTGGGAAGCCAGAATATGGACAAGCCTCTCATTTGGCTCCAGCAGTTATACATGCTTTAGAGAAGTTTCCTGTTTATACACTAGACCTTTCTATCCTCTTTGGTGTCAGTTCCAAAACCCCTGAAGAAACATGTGCACAGGTATTTCATTATCCTGTACTGTTTAGTTCTTTAAGTAGTTTTGGTTCCAATTGCCTTTGTAAGTCAAGGACTATCTAAACATTTTCCCTATTTCTATGGAGAATATCAACCTTGGAAATGGATACTACCAGGGTTTACCAAGATAAATTTCCAAGAAGTAGAAATTACTTCTTCCTGAAGATTTCAGTATGAACGGATTGGAGAACAGAATCAGTTTTTTCATTTCCCAACACACACACTTTGCTTCTGCCAACTTCTTAGTAATTCTGCCTGCAATCTGAGAGGGCAGAGGCTGGAGGTTGGAGAATTTGTCTCTTCCATGCCAGAGTATTTTGTCACATCAAGGTCATTTTTGACTGAAATCTAGACAATGTCTGTTGGTTGTAACTTGCCCAGTCTGTTTTATAAAATACTATCTGACTTTAAATGGAAATTCAAATTCCAAAAATTGTGGCTATATTCCACTGAATAGTTCAAAACAAAGATTCATTTTCATCCTTCAAACTTGTTATTTTCAAGAACAAGACAAAACAACAACTTGAACTTAGTATGCCAAAACAGGATATGGACCAGTTATGTCAAGCCTAGTTGATAAACCAAATAAGTGAGAACTAGAGTGATTTGAGAAAGCTAGCTTTAATGTTAGGCACGAGTAAAACCATAATCTTGGAAAATTGTAAATTTCTAAGCAAGCTTCATTGACTCACTATGAAGCCAAGTCTCTTTAAAATGTTTCATTCCCATAGCTCTACTTCTGGACCCAGTTGCCTTTCTTAAATTAAACTGGTCTGCTCTCTTACATTTTTCCACAATCTTTCATGCATTTAAAAACTTGATTTTATCAACTGAAGCCATTATAATTGGCTATGTCATGAAATCTAGGGGAATATAAGTATAGTTTAAATTACAATCTGTTAAATGACTAGGTAATAGTAAAGTGGGCAGTGCACTTTTTGTAGTGATTAAAATGTCTTCTTTTTCTAGTTGATCTGTGAAGCTAAGAGAACAGCGCCAAGTATAATATACATTCCAAATATTCACATATGGTGGGGAACGCTTGGACATACATTGCAAGCAACCTTTACTACACTATTACAGAACATTCCATCCTTTGCTCCTATTTTTCTTCTTGCAACATCAGATACGCATCATGAAGCTCTGCCAGATGAGGTTTGTGCAGATTGTTCATGGGATAATCCACTGTACCTTATTGTATCTGATTTTGTCCTTATCTAGCAGCACAGTCAAGTTTAGGATAAGGAAATAAAAAAATCCATCCTAATTCACACCTTAATGTTTTTTTAAGAGAATGGTTTAAAAAAAAAGGTATACACACACATTCCTGCCTCATACTTAAGCGATGCTTGCTTATCAAAAACTCTGTTGTTGCATCACTGCAGCAAAGATTGATACTCTAATAAACTGCTAAGTTGACTAAATGCTTCCCACAATTGTATTTTTAATGCTCTCTATTTTTGTCAGACTTTCTGCATGAAGCAATAGTAGTTCAATAGTTCTAGAATTTTGTGAGGCTACAGTTACAGGTTTTGTTTTATACATTTCTTCTCTTGTTAATTTGTTTTCCATGATGCATCTTTTTTAGGTAAAGGAATTATTTGTTGATGGTTTTGGAGAAGTTTTTGAGGTTCATTTGCCTACTTTTGAAGAAATAAGAAAATTCTTTGAGAGTTTAATTCTCCATCAAGCAATTAAACCACCAGTGTCAAAAAAGAAAGCAGGTAGATATGTTGCAAATACATTGGATAAAGCTTATTGTAGGTGGGTTTGTAAATAGGTACACAAATCTGTTTTCTTTTTTAAGTTTTGCAGGCATTAGAGGTATTGCCTGTAGCTCCCCCACCTGAACCACGGCAGCTGACAGAACAGGAGGTCAAGCAACTTGAGGAGCAAGAAGAAGATACTCTACGTGAACTCAGAATTTTTTTAAGAAATGTGACACACAGGCTTGCCATCGATAAACGCTTCAGAGCCTTTACAAAACCCGTTGATTTGCATGAGGTAACAAGTTTCAAAATAATTTGTTTTCTTCTCTTGTACATTCTTTAGTGCAATCATTGACTATTGTTGATCATATTAAGTTTGAAATTTCCCAAATGTTGCTGTTAGATCAGCGGTCTCTAACCTTTCTGGCTCGACGGACTAGCTGTGGCGGTGAATTGGGGGGGGGGTTGTGTGTGCGATGCCACTTTCACAAATGCACTTTGCCTGCGTGCTCCCCCATTCTACCACTTCTGCCCAGTTTTGAATGGGCTGTGGACCACTATCATGGTTATAACTGTATCAGTTAGAAAAAATAATGAATGCAGACAAAACTGTTCAAGGTGAATACTGTAAATGATAAACATGACTTTAAAATATCAAAATTTGAAAGCAATTTTGGGATGTGTGCATCTTCACTAAAGGCATCAAGAGATCTCAAATTATCAAAAGTGTTCTCTCTCCCTCTGTCGCTTTCCATTTGATCATAATCTGCTTGGCATTTTCCCATCTTTCATTTGCTAGCATTCCTTGCTCTTCATTTCTGCTTACATCCTCTGTCTTTGTCTACTCTCTTATTTCTCTTTTTAGAACTTTTAGAACTTCTTGTTCATAGATTTAATGTTTTTCATTTCTCTCTTCTCAAAGGAGTTTAGTCTTGGGAATTAGAGAAGAAAGGGCTTTTGGCACATTTATTTGATTCCAATTGAATAGGAGAATCAAACTTCTCAACGAGTTCGAGAGGCAGGCTTCTGGATGAAATAAATGCCTTCAGCTTTTGAGGGATAACAATAGCACTTAGACTTATATATTGCTTTATAGTGCTTTACAGTCCTCTCTATGCGGTTTTACAGAGTTAGTATATTGCCCCCAACAATCTGGCTCCTCATTTTACCCACCTCGGAAGGATGGAAGGCTTGAGCCTGGTGAGATTTGTCAAATTACAGGCAGCCAATAGTCAACAGAAGTGGCCTGCAGTACAGCAGAAGTGGCCTGAAGCACAACACTCTAACCACTGTGCCACCTAGGCTCACCAAGGGATCGTATAAGATGCTCCTTTTGCTTCTCTCCTCTAAAAAGGAAAAAAAACCTGATTGGAGGCCTCTCTTATTTTTATTCTAAAATCAGGAAAATTTACATTTTTAAAAACTGAATGCTTGATAGTTTCTCTGGAAGCTCTAAAATGGGAGCTGGAGTTACATGTGGCCCATGGATTCCTATTCTCCCAGGTTGACATATGTAATTGGTTACATTTCCAGAACTGTGCAGTTGACTAAAATATTTTTGTTTTCCCCCCAAAAAAAATTAATACAAAATATGATCTTAAAAAGGTAGTTCAGAAGCATTAATGACAAATTTTCAGTATCAACCATTCTTAAAACATACAAAAATGTAAACTTATTTTACTCCTGAAGGCAGATAATATATTCAGGCTTTTTTTTTATAATGCTCCTGTAGGTACCAGACTATGTCACAGTTATCAAGCAGCCGATGGATCTTTCAACCATTATTTCAAAAATTGATCTTCACCGGTATCTGTCTGCCAAAGATTATCTAAAAGATATTGACCTCATCTGTAGCAATGCATTAGAGTACAATCCTGATAGAGATCCTGGAGGTAAGCCTTAATATTTATACATAAGCAAACTATGATACAAGTAGTCCTTGACTAATGACCATAATTAAACCCAAAATTTATGTTGCTAAGTGAGAAAGTCGTTAAGTGAATTTTGCCCCATTTACTTTTCTTGCCACAGTTGTTACGTGAATCACTGCAGTTGTTAAGTTAGTAACATAGTTGTTAAGTGAATCTGGCTTCTCCATTGAGTTTGCTTGTGAGAAGATCACAGAGTGATCACATGGTCTTGAGACATTGGAACCGTCATAAGTATGAACCAGTTGCCAAGCATTCAAATTTTGATGACGTGACCATGGAGATTTCTACAACAGTCATAATTGGGAAAAATAATCAGAAG
>JANHFM010003807.1:0-17184 GCA_032468115.1 Grayia smithii
TAAACCGCTTAGAGAGGGCTGTAAAAGCACTATGAAGCGGTATATAAGTGTAAGTGCTATTGCTATATTTGCTTTGAATACGCAAATTCTGTAAGTTGCCTGGTTGGTTTCAAGCAGTCAGATAAAATTAATTAATTAATTAATTAATTCATAAATGAACATCAATTCTGTTAGAGGTTTATAAGCATAATCAATGCTATCTCATTACTGTACTCTGAAACCTGACTGAAAAGGTCCAAGTAATCAGTTTCCTCCAGGATACTCGGAAGCTGCTAATTGACTACCTTCTCAACAACCTTCTCTAAAAAAAGGAAGGTTGGAGATTATTTATCCAGTATCAGTGGATCCTGGAATGATTTATTGAAGAAGTAGGTGGGCTCTGCATCTTTAAAAGCTGGAGAAAACATCCATTATTTCAAAAATCCATTTACCACCACTAGATTCAGCTAGACATCATCAAGGAGGCTTTAACCAACTGTAAAAAACATAGATTTAATACAACATGGCTGTGCTTACAGCCCCAATGACTTAGGACCACACAAGGATTGAATTCTTTCCAGATAACCATACTGGACTATTTCTTAATGAACTCCAAAGGATTTGTAAACTGGAAACTAGCTAAGGATGGATTTAAACAACTTCATCTGAGAAATGCCTAGAACTCTTCATGCAAGGCCACAGCTGACAATCTGTAGTTGCAGTCAGAGTGGAAAAATGATAACATTTACTTGACGTAATCTTCCTGTGCTTGCTCAGGTTTTTACTCTTCATTTTCTTTCAGCAGCATTTTAGGTATCTCTTTTGCCACTTCATGGAATCCCTTTGAAAACTAGGGTGCTCTCCAGGATTTAGGAACTGAGAGAGTTCTTATAGCAATGATCTGATTGCTGGCTGTTAATCAGAGCCTCAGGAACTACCCCATTTCCCTCTGAAACTCAACAGCATATATCAGGTGCCTGAGAAATAACAAATTAATAGATCCTTTCTCACTGTGATAAGGAATGGTTGGAGGGAACAACAAAGTCAATATGGAGTGGTCTTAATATGATAAGACAGAGTTGTCAAACTCCCGGTCCATGGGCCTGATGCGTCACACACTGGCCACACCCAGGCCCAGTTTAGCAAAGTGGAAAAAAGTCTCAATACGTCATGTGATGCCGCCATGACGTGAGTTTGACACCCCTGTGATAAGAGAACAACTTTAGTTTAGTGAATTATATATTTATATAATTTGGTGCCTTCGAGTCAATTTTTTGATTTATGGAAACTACCTGGATAAGTCCCTGCAGTTTTATTGCAAGATTTTGGAAGTGGTTTGCCACTGCTCCTTCCTAGAGCCGAAAGATTGTGACTAGACTAAGGTCACCCAGCTGGATTTTTGCTCAAGATGGGATTAGAATTCATGGTCTCATGGTTTCCATTCTGGCACTTAACCACTACACATTGACTATCTGGAAGATTGGAAGATAAACTTCCACAAAACTGTAGGAGGGGCAAGATATTCTATACTTGTATAAATATTCAAGAGCACTCCAATTAACATCATACGATGGTTCTGCATTACCACACAAATTCAGCTATGGTATACTGCAATTAATGAGATTCCTTTTATAATTAACTTTCATCGCTGATACATAAAAAATAATTATTATAAAATAAATTTCATTGAATCATAAGAGTTCAAAAGATCATTTAGGCCACTGTGTCCCTCTGAGCAGTGTAAAGGTTTACTGAATAGTATTTTCTTTTGAGAGGTAACCCACAGATTTCAATTTCTATACTCTCAAGATTTCCACATCTTTTCTCTTCATCTTTAAGAATTCCCTATTTCCTGAAAAGCTACTTCGTGTGGCCACTCTGATAATATATGTGCCATTACATATTTTTTTACAGTCTGTTGTTATAATCACCTAAATTATCGTTTAATTCAAACTGACTTTGAGAAATCATACTGAAGCGAGTAGCATGCAAGAAATATTTCTAAAGTCAAACCAGACCTTTGGAACCTTCCAAGTTGCCTTCATCTGATGACATAAGCATTTGATTAGTGGAGGTACAGTAAAGTTGTGAGAAAAAATTCTAATCAAGTCACACTGCCAGAATATAATAGATGCATGAAAAGACCAAGCTTCCTTTCGTGTGGTATTTTGACTATTAATTTATTTACTCAAATCAATGGATATAGCTGCCAATCTTATTGACCTTCATTCTCATCAGCCAACATATTCAAAGCCAAAACAAAAACAATTACTAATAAATAATGGTGTCCGAGAACAAACCAACTTAAAACATAAGAAAAAACAATCACACTAATAGGTTTACCCAACTTCCAAACCCCATCCCAAAGGAGACATCCTGTCATTAAGGACTTACAAAATATAAGGACCTTGCAAATCTCATATTCCATAGGGCATGTGCTATGACAGGAAAGGTCTCTCTGCTTCCATCAAATGGCACTGTTTAATAGTTACAATCTGGAACATTCCCTTCCTGTTTAAATTTAGTGAGGCAGGCAGAAACAATTAGAGAGAAATCTCACTTAAACCTGATCCCATCCAATGAAGGGTTTTAGAGGTGATAAAGGAGGCCCTCCAGAAGCTTACTGGAAACAAGTGTAGCTAAGAGGTGTTCCCATAACTGTTTGCATTATTGCATTCTGGACCAGCTGCAACTTCTGAGTGATCTTCAAGGGCAGCCCCATGTATAGCACATTTCAGTAACCCACTTGGGAGATGGTGAAGGCATAAGTGACAATAAACAGTGCTGATCCAGGAAAAGATAAAATTAGTACACCAGATGGAGTGTTACAAAAGTCATCCTGATTACAGTCATCATCTGTTCTTCAAACACAAGGCTTGAATCCAGGAAAATTCCCAAATTGTGCACCACTAATGTCTGAGGGTCTGCTATCCTATCAAGAACTAAAGATGGAAAATCACCAGATTGGGCAACCCTAGAACCCAAAGTCACTTAGTCTTGCTAGGAAGGAACTAAAGCCTATACTACCTCATCCCACAGCTTCCAATCACTCAGAAACAACCCCATTAGCATCACATGGTAAGTTGAAATAGTATACTACTGTATATAAAATAAAAATTGCCACATTTGATTCTCACAAGACTACTTAAAGCAATCTTCAAAAGTACAATTTATATAATAATTCCAACATTCAAGGCTCCTTTTGCATTACTTCAAGTGTTTTGAAACAGTCATATCCCATTACAGGTTGTTCTCAACTTACGACCAAAACTGAGCCCAAAAGCTCCTATTGCTAAGCGAGACAGTTACATGAGTTTTGCCCCAGTGTATGACCTTTCTTGTCACAATGGTCATAAACATGAATCAGTTGACAAGTAGTCTGAATTTTGATTACATGACCATGGGGAGGTTGTAATGGTTGTAAGAGTGAAAAACAATCATTAGTCAACTTTCTTCAGTGACGTAACTTCAAACACTCACTAAATGAACTGTTGTCAGTCAGAGACTACCTGTATTCATTATTCCAATAAAAAAATAACTTTAAAAAAATTATCGACTGCCATCCATATCATTACAAATAATAAATATTTATACAGATGCTGTCCAATTACAGGGGTAAAGAGTCTTCTCATTCTACCGTGAACTGTGCTCTATTACAATAGGTTTCTTTATTTTATATATGACTCAAGTGCACAATTATGCTGCCCATCTACCCCCAACCCCCAAATCAATGAAGTATGTTCATTCCCACATCTTTCTCCCATTCCTACACTGGCTAAGTATGTGAACTCTCATTAAAGGAAAAACTAGCCCTTACAAGAAAATCTAATGACAATATACCAGCAATCAACAAAAGAGAACATAAATCTTAAATGAACAATACATTACTTGCTTCTGCATTATATATCACATAATTACATTTGTTTCGCTAGATTTGATGATTGTTCCTTTAAAAAAAAAGTCAGCCACCAACCAAAAAATGTCTTTAAACATTTTTATTTATTTACTCATCTCACAAGAAAATAACTTTGAGCAGCATACAATGCTAAGTTTCAAATACTGAAGCAACAAACTTCAAGGAAATAGACTTAACATCTGGGTAACACACTTGTGGTATTGCAGCTTCTAGCACATTTTGATTAAATGTCCTCTCCTTGGATTCCTACTTTTAGCCTTACATGCAAGCCAAATTGATTTCCATCCAACTTCATGTAAACCTGATAATTTAACTGAATACCCAGTAGAACAGTTCTGAAAAAAAACAAATAAGAACATTGACGTGCCAGCATTTCTCCAGGGTCTATTGTACATGTTAAGTTTAAACCACAGAATTGCTGAAATATATAATTCATTTTAGTTTTTGAAATACTCTTGGAAACAAAATGGGTTACAAATTACTAAGGACAACTTGCTTTTTTTAGCCACATTCAATGTTACATAGGAAAGGATGTTTCACAAAGGATGGTATTGGCCTCTTTCTTATTTACTTCATAATTTTAAGAAGTTCAACTTGAGGTGTAGGCATTCCAAGAATAAGGGTCTTACAATGAACAGCTTTGAGAAAAGGAACTATTTAGAAATATGAATAAGTTAATTTCAGCAATTGGCATAACTGGTCCTTATTCTAATATAAATAAAGTCCTACATATGTCTCTACATTGTATTCTGTACATAAATTTTCCTCATGCTAATCTCTGCTAATCTACCATTTCTTGGAACAACTCTCAAAGATTAGGGTTGAAAAGTAATTCATTGGATTTTACAAATAACTGAGCTTTATGCCTAGGGATTCCTATACAAGACTGATGTACTACCACATTGTTTGTAATCTGAATTCAGGAAGAGGAATTTTGATTTCATAGTTGTTTTTCAAAAAAGAAATCATCATACATTTGCTTTATTCATATTATTCAGACCAGACATTCTTACCTGGAATTATTTTGCAATCTCAGGTTTCTAGTCCAAAGGTTAGTCTGCCTGACTGGGAAATTATTACAACTACAATCACTTCTGAGTGCTTCTAACACTATGACAGAGTTGCTTTGGAGCTCTTAAACCAATAAATCTTTTGGGCTCATAGACAGACCTTATAAAGCAATCATCAGTGGAAACACGGTAATATTACTCATAGATATCAAGTTTCTGGAGATGAATCAGTGCACAGGGCAATGTAAACTCCAGGTGTGGTCATGGACATTTACAATATATGCTGAATTTAAAATGTACACATAGGATACACACATGGATTTCAAAAATTGACCACAGAAATAGTGCCAAGTTTATCATTGCCTGTACTGCATATATGGCATTAGCGAGTCATTAATGTTTACTTTAGAGGACTAAACAATCTTAATGCTGTGACTATTATGAATTTCCTGGTACAGGATATATAAGGATTAGGGTTATTAGTCTAATATTAACTTAATATTAACCTTGTATTTCCAAATTATTTATTTATTAAATTGCTTTAATATCAATTACCAAACTTTTGTTTTACAAATGTACCCTCTAAATGACTTAGGTTTTTTTTTAAAAAAGGTTTGACTAAACCTTTCTTTGGTTTTTCAGAATTCTAGATTTTCCATTTTAAAATTCACTTTACAATTTGGTATATGATTCTAGAAGATTGGCTGACTTAACACATTTGGATTTAAGAGAGGAGTTTAGTAAATGTTTTTGTATTAAATTCTTTTTACTACTTTTACAAATGACATTGAAGACATTGACTAATGTTAGGAGTGAAGTCCTGAAAATTCAGGCTGATTTACAGTAATCTCGTCTAATCTCGTCTTTTTTCTCTCCTCTCTACCTCCTCCAATTATCTTTCAGTCTCATCTCTTTTAAACAGAGCTTCAAAACAAGAGAAAATGCACCATGGAAAGAACTAACTGAATCTAGGAGAAATTGAATAGCCATTTACTTTTACTGGAAGATCTTTGGGTCTCTAGTGGGGTGCCACAGCAGGAAACAAAACAAATTCAGCATCCAAACAAGAATTCACAAGTAAGTTTTCTAGTCAAGTGCCATAAAACAATAGATACATACCCATCCTAATTTTTCCCACGCTATGAAGTTTGAAGCTATCATGGGGTTGTTTTACACAAGTGCTTTTTCAACATTTGTGACTGATTTTCTCCATGTTCAAAAATAGATCATGCCTCTTTCAGTAAAATATAAACTAAACAGCTGCACAGTTTATCCAATACAGTCTATCATTTGCTATGATTTTTTTTTACTTATGTATAAATTCTAATGGTACAATAACTAGCTCACTGGGTTATTATAGGGGGTCCCTACAACACTGGCCAAAAAGATAATTATTATTTTAACATGCTTTAAAACAAAGTCCTGATCATGTTTTTGTAAGAGATGAGAAATCAGGCACGCAATTACTCACAAGTAGAAAATACTTTGATTTGTAGGGAAATGAAAGAGCCATTGGTAAGAAAGGAAGGTTGAGAAGTAGAGTAAAGGTAAAGACATTTTCAGGTCAAACTGAACTCCTGGGGACTTCAAGGATATGTCTGATAGTTTTCAAAAAAGTGGATGAATCACCATTCCTCCTGTCTACAACAACTCTAGCTAAAGCTAATAAATTCCTCCTTGTCAGAATGCCACATAAGTACTGCACACATTTAGGAAGGGAATGAATCTCACATGAAACTAAGCCAAAAGTTCCAATCAAATTATAAAGACATTTTTGTATAACACATTGCTGGCATAATACACATCAGAATACTAAATATAAAAAATACATGTTCCTTAAAGTCCCACCTTCTACATCTCATCCACAGGTGAAGCAAGAAAAAAGAACCTTAACTGTTTGTTTTACATACACCTGTTACACATATCTGTTATATGCACTGATTATTATCTCCAAAAATAACTGAAGAATGTATTTTTGCAATTAAGGTTTCCCTGCCTTCTATCTTTAGGCCCATTACATTTCAGCTCCCCTCCCCTCACGCAATGTCAGAGAAATCCTTTGTCATAACAAACTGCCACATTAAAAAGCACAGCAACGAAAATCCTGTTTTCATAGGCTAGCCTCTTAGGAAGAATGATTTTGTAAGGATACAATAAAACAGCAGGTTGCATTATCAAGAAACGCCCCAGAATCCAGAAGGTCAACAGAGACGCTTGTAGAGAAAATGAAAAGGAGTATGGGAACAATGAAAGCACAATCTTACAAAGCATAATTAAAATGATGAGATCTGGATTAAGTATAAAAACAACAACCATCACCATTTCTGTGTTGTGGTCTGTAGATCCAGTTCTCATCCTCTTCCATTTGGTCCCCACAAATGGATGTGAGTTCACCATCACTGCGAAATAACCTTTTTGTTTGCTTGGACAGCGAGGAGAAGTTTATCCAGCTTACAGCACGTGAAAGGGATCCTGGATTAGATTTAAACCGCAGTGATTTTGAGGAGCTCTCCTGTTTCATTTTCTCTTTAAAAAATAATAATCCCCAAATGCAATATGCAACGATTAAGAACGCTCTTAAATCTTCTTCCGTTCCTTTTCCTTTACCACCAGGGTGGGCGTGTGCCTGTTTTAAAATAAGTAACACACTTGTTCATTTTAAAACTCAATCGAACAAAAAAAAAAACCAAGTGGCTAATTCTGCTTTTTGCCCACAGTACTTTCCGAGCTGCCAAGCACGACACAATAGAGGCAAGCGAAACAGACTGACACGCTGAAAACAACCTCCAGGAAATCAGGTTAGGAGAGTGTCGAAGTACAATCCCGAAAAATACACAGATTTTGGCTTTTCCCAGCTTTCATCCAAAGTCCATCTCTTCTCGCCAGTGTGCTTGTAATCCAGGCTCCCCTCCTATTACGTAGAGGAACCAAGAGCTCCTTTGATCAGAAAGAAATGCATGCTGTTAGCAAGTTGCCAGGCGAGGAGGATATAAATTACAGCCGCTCTCTCTTTTCTCTGCGGAAAAGGCATTCTGATTCCCCCAAACCAGCCATGTAGCTTTCTGCCTATAACGAAAAGGCTAAGGGAAGGCTCTCCAGAACGATTCTCCTTAACAATAAGCTTGGCTATAGCTATCAATTAGGATTAGGGTGAAATATGATAGGCTTCCGCTCCTGAAGGCGCAGCTATAGAGACAAACTCCTCCCTTCCACGGCAGAGAGCTAACAACAGTCCAAACTTCTGAACAGGAAACAGAAGTAAAATAACACAATGGCATCTCAGTTGATTTACACAAAGAGCATTTTTTTTTTAAAAAGGCTCAGTTAACCAAATGACAATTCTTTTTTCTAACACCAGACATGTAAAAGGTTGCTTATTTTAATGCTACTTTTATTGATGGGGTGATCAGGAATTGTAAATTATAATAATATAATAACAGAGTTGGAAGGGACCTTGGAGGTCCAGGGGTCTCCAACCTTGGCAAATTTAAGCTTTGCTGGCTGGGGAATTCTGGGAGTTGAAGTCTGCCAGGCTTAAAGTTCCCAAGGTTGGAGACTCCTGTTCTAGTCCAACCCTCTGCTTGGGCAGGAAACCCTACACCACTTCAGACAAATGGTTATCCAAATTTTTAATATACGACTCCAATTGTTTTTTTGCTTGGTTCTTACCATCAATACTGCTACAGAAATTATTTGGCTTTAAGTTCATGATTTCTTTTCAATTATATGCTTCACTAAACTATACTTTAATCCATTTCAGGATTCATCATTAGATTAAGATTTTGCTAATAAAGCGACCAAACAAATGAACACCACACATCAGGGTCCAGTGTTGGATATTTCTTAGATTATGGGAGGAAAACAACAGTAAAAAGGGAGAAACGAGCCATGTACAAAAGGAAAAACAAAAAATGGCAAAGTCCAATGCATTTTTAGTTTCTCTGCTTTAAGGATCATGATGACAATAACTGCATGTTAAGACTTCAGATAATAAAACTAGTCCAAAAGTGCAGTTCTTGAAGATATATTAAAAATGTAAGACACATTTCCAGGACTACATACTCTGGGAGCATCTGAATCTATCTGCAGAAATCTTTGGAAACTCACTTGCATAGTATTATTTCCTGCCAACTTTTCTGATGTCATGAAGTTAGCTAAGTATAATGAACAGAATGTGTCACTGCTTATTGAATAAATGATGTACCCTAAACCATACTATTGCTTTAGCATGCAGAAACATATTTTCTTAAAGAAAAATCAGTTGAGCAGGACTTTCAAATCTTTCTCCCTGAAAAGTTATGGTTACCTGACTCATAATAAAAGATAAGGTACAACCCTCTGTCTGGGAATCAAACAGCTAAGTATTGTATCAGATTACCTAGGAATCAGCTGACTTTCAAATCCTTGAACAATGGATTAGCCAACTGTCTTTAGTAAATAATTGAATAGGTTGTATTTATACTGAATTAGCTTTGAAGAACAGCACATCCCTCCAACTCTTCCATTTTCTCTTTCATGTGCCAATGCAAAAGAAAATATGCTGTATGACAAATGTATACTTAATTGAACTATTAGTATAACTCCAGCCATACAATTCATACAACTACACTGACCACAGTATGTAATACATCTGGAAGTGTGAATTATATTCTAGTAAAGTGCAGGTTAAATGAATACGAAGGAAATGGGAAAATGGAAGTAACTTTCTAGTTAAATTTCAGAGCACTGAAATTTAGGTAGTCTTTGAGTTACAAATGTAATGGAGCCTGTCCATTCTATTCGTAACCCGAGGATTCGTGGGAGTGAATCTCATACCTTGAACGAGATCAGTCCTTCCTTTTGCCCACACATTCACTAATGTAATAACTTCAGGGTGGGGAAGGCCGGGGGGGCCTACTGATGGAACAGGCCACCTGCCTAAGACCACCCAAGGCTTCCCAGAACCACTGAAATGTCTCATGCAGGCCCAAACTGCTTTCCCCCCCAACAACCTGCCGCACCAGATAACTTACCTTGTGAAGATCTAGCAAGCAGTCTCCTCTCCTGCCGCAAGCACCCCGCTGCAGTTCTGTTCTGGCCTCTGCAGGCCTCCCCCAGCCCATTGCAGGCCAAAATGGAGCCCTCCGAGGCTCTGTTTGCCCCTCTGCAGGGCTCTCCCGGCCTGTTTCAGGGTGAAATGGAGCTTCTGGGTACTGAATCCAGGGGAGGCCTGCAGAGAGCTGACATAGCCTTGGAGGGCCAGATCCGACCCCCGGAGGCTCTATTTTGGCCGGCAAAGTGCTGGGCAAGGCCTCTGGATGGCCTAACAGGGCTTCTGAGGGTCGGTTCCACCCCTCAGAAGCTCCATTTTGGCTGGCAGGACAAATGTTGCAGACCCTCTGTGGTTGTTCATAAGGGCAAACAACTGCCGTGGTGCTGCAAGATTTGTAGTTTTGCACCTTGTTCAGAAACGCTAGGGATGCTGATCGCATAACTTCAAACGTTCACTAAGGGAACGCTCGTAACTGGGGGATTGCCTCTATGTTCAATTAATATTATGATTGTTTCCCAGCTGGATATTGTAAAGTACAATATATTCATTCCATGAAAATCAACTGAGAATTTTGTACACAAATATTGCAGTATATTTGCAATAGTATTGTGTCAACTTTCTGTAATAATGGAGAAGTAACTTTTTATTCTTATTTCTTATATTTATTCTCCAAATAAATTATATTTTCTATAGAAATGCTGGGAAGACAGATGCATCAAACTTTATTGCTTGGCTAGGAAAGTAAGATTGCACAACAGAGAAGGTGGGTAAATAACCAATTGTGATCTCCACAGTCTATTATACTAGTACTAAAGTAAAATAATAATAAAGGAAGCAATTGCAATGGTGGAAGCACATTCAATAAAGCTAAGCAAAACGGCATTCTGGAAGAATGTCAATATGGAAGAAGCTAAAAAAGAGAATTTTTTAAAAGATTTGATTGACCCATTACTGAGAAACTCACTCATGACTGGCTTAGCACAAGGTTGTCAAACTCAAGGCCTGCGGGCCGGATCTGGCCTACAACGTGGTCGGATCTGGCCCATGGGACTGTCCTGGAAAATGTAAGGGACCGGCCCGCATTGTTTCGGCACGATCTACCCACGTCACTTCGGCCTGGTCTACCCAATGCGAAGAGGAAACATCCCAGCTGTTTGGGAAGTGGCGTCAAGCTGGCCATGCCCACCCAGCTGGCCATACCCAACCAGTCAGACACACCCAGTGAGTGGCGTCAAGCTGGCCACGCCCAACCAGTTGACCACGCCCAACTAACCCTCCAAGGTCAACCATAGCCCCCGATACAGCCTTCAATGAAATTGAGTTTGACACCCCTAGCTTAGCATGTGATCAGTTTTCACAGAAGTTTTTTTTTAAGCTGAAATATTAAAAGAAAAAAAATCTACCCTGAATGGTAATAACACAATAAAAAACTGAATACCTATAGTGGTAAACATAACAACTATTATGGTAGTTATAATAAGAGTTTGTGAGAAGAACTTGTTCTTGTAGGATATCTATAGATCTTTCCCATCTATAATGGGAAAGATGAGAGGAAAGAGGAAAAAGAGGATGACCAGCAACAAGATAAATGTATTCAATTACAGTGGTGATGGATGCATCTTTGGAAGAACTGAAGGACCAATTAGAAATAGGTTGTCCTGCCAAGGTGAAAAAAAACATTTTTTTTTCCCTTTGGGAAAATAAGTCTTTAACTAAGAATTGAGAAATAATTGGGAACAGCAACAAAACAGGAAAGCTTATTTTCTTTTCAGTATCTAAATAAAAAGAAAGACAAAGTGGAGGCAAATTTACTAGCTTCCAATATCTAAAGTTTCTGGTTGTGAGTCTTTTGCTGAAAGTCTTTTTTTTTTCACTAAAAAAACTGTTTCACAGTATGCAATAATAGTTTGTTCAAAATATAAGAAGAAAAATATTGAGAGACAATAGTAAAATAATATCTCTTTCTTCTCACAGAAAGAAAATAATGATGAAAATTAGGAGAATCTTCTCTTCAGACGTCAGTCATTTTTCTGAGGTGAGACTTTGTCAGAAACAAGAGAACACTACATTTTGCCTGATAAAATCATGCTTAAGAAATAGGTTAACATTTTAGAAAAAAATTCCAAAAAATTTAAAATGCCGCAAAAAGGTTTTTCCTTTTTATATTATACTTTGAAGGGTTTTTTAACGTCAAAACCTTGTAAAACGTGACAGTGAACAGCAAACCCACTTGACATACTCATCAAGATGAAAAGGGCATGTTATCTAAAGATTAGCAAAATACTTTGCTTCCAGCTTTGAAGATTCCAAGACAGTAGAGGTCATCTCATCTCTAATTTCTGCTCAAATCTAATTTTGATAGGGAACTGAACGCTTCCCACCATTCATCCCTTGAAAAGTGACAGAAAAAGAAGTAAATAAGTAAAGTGAAGAAGTTTCTGTAGATAGCGACCTCATATCAAAGCAGTGTCTGACAGCCCACAATTCTTATCTTTCTTGTTTCTCAGAAATGCAAGGGAGAAGGAGGGTTTCTTTAGTTCAATGATTCCTGACTTCTTGTCATATAAGATCACCAAGTCTTGCCAGATGCTGATCTTGTGATGCTGTGCCTGTGATATCTGAGAATTCACCATGATGGCCACAGGCACCAAGTTGTGAAGCCCTGGTGATCCTTGTTAAGGATCTAGATGAAATTAGTGAACTGCATAAAGAAAAGGGTAGGAAGCAGTGTTTTAAGCCATTACTTGGCAGAATAGTTATAACCCTCTCTGTCAATTGCTCTTTGAATTTTTATTTTTATTTATTTTTTTGGTTAGGGGAAAAAATCCTTTGCTTGTGGGTAGAAGTAATTGCCTTCAGTCAACTGGCTAAGGAAGTGAAGCTGCAACCCAAATTTTGAGTTTAACAGATTAAAGACAGCCACAAATGGCAGAAGGACATATATATTTGATTACTCTATGCCTTTGGAACTGTCCTCATCAAAATTAAACAAGCTTAATTGTTGACCTCAAATAACACAGCTATTAACAGCCATATGTAATTTGTTTTGAGTTTTGTGTAGGATACGTTTGGCCCTGCTAACCAGAAAACATACTCCTAAGTAAATTAAAACAAACCATGCAGACATTTTCTAGTTAGTTGTGTCTGGAGGAACCCTGCAGAAAAATCAGTAGGCTGGAAAGAAATTGCTGTTAGCTGTTTCCCATTAAATCACTCAGCCATTAAATTAATAAGCAATTCCTATGGCTTCCTGTGTCATTCAAATGTTGTAATAGTCTGTAAATATTGAATTCTTAACCAATATTACATATATTCAAACACTGTTTTATGAAAAATAATGTAGAGATACCTAGAAATTTAAGAGTTTGTATCAAAGTTCATAGCCTAGCAAAATCTTGTTCAAGTATGTCCACTTCTATAATTAACTGTCCTATCCAACTATATTTTAGTTATTAACTATAATAACTGTCCTATCCAACTATTTTTTAACTTCTATTTATTCTCTGTAAAATCGGATAGTTTTTCTATGCAATTTTTGAGAGTATGCACAATTATTTCCTCTGTTATTTGTTACAAATTCCTATTAGTGGACTATAGCTGCATATGGGAATAAGAAGGAAAAAAGAAAGACTTCCCTTCTTTTTCCACTGATTCAGTCCACAAAGAATGCAAATGGAATAAAAGATATAATAAAGTCAGAGTGCTAGTGTGTTAAAATTATCTTAACTAGATGCTTGTATTAAAAGCACAATTATACGTATTTTAAAACTGTGCTAGTATCAGAAATGACATTTATTTTTCTAATGTAGAGAGCCCTATAGTACAAACATAAAATATAGCCACAAGATGGCAGTGTGAAATAATTAATACTCCAAGTGTCTAAAAAATTGTAAACTAAAGCAACTTTAAAAATGTGACCAGTAAATTAGACCATAAGCATAATAACAGTGGAGAATATAGAAAGGATGTTCCAAAACTGTATTGTACATCACTCATCTGGAAGGAATGCTTTAGTTAAAACTGAGTTTTTGTCAAAACACTGGCCATTATTTTTTCTTTTGTTTTCCTTAGATTGTCTCCTTAATCCTAGACAATGCTGCCTTTTTCTGATGTCTTCTGGAAAGACCATATATTTAATCAATTCTCTTCCAGAATTGTGTTGGTACAGATTGTTAAAGAGAATGGGATGGGATAAAGTACACATAGAAGGGAACACATAAAAGGTAAAATGGTAGCTCTAGGAACATACAGTGGGTAGAAGGATTTTTTGCTCTAATATCCCTTTTTAAGGGACGAGGCTAAGTGGCTAAGGCACTGAGCTTGTAGATTGAAAGGTCGGCAGTTCAGCGGTTCGAATCCCTAGTGTCGCGTAATGGGGTGAGCTCCCGTTACTTGTCCCAGCTTCTGCCAACTTAGCAGTTCGAAAGCACGTAAAAAATGCAAGGAGAAAAATAGGGACCACCTTTGGTGGGAAGGTAACAGCGATCCGTGCGCCTTTGGCATTTCGTCATGCCAGGCACATGACCATGGAGACATCTTCGGACAGCGCTGGCTCTTTGGCTTTGAAACAGAGGTGAGCACCGCCCACTAGAGCCAGGAACAGCTAGCACATATGTGCGAGGGGAACCTTTATCTTTACCTTTTATCCCTTTTTTAAAAAAGCATTTCTTTTAAAAGAAATGAGTAAATTCTGCCTTCACTAACATACATTGTTTAAAAACTAGCACTGCATTTTTTAAAAACCTTCTTGAAGATAGAATTGCACCCAGGGCTGAAACAATCCTGCAGGTTGAAATGGGAATTTGTAAAATTGAATTTGTGGGGAAATTGTGTTTCTCTGTTCCCATATTTATAAATTCACCAGAATGTCACTGCAGGCAAGGAATCTTCAAAATTTTCTTTCATTTGCTCAAGTTTTTAATTTCTCTCTTTGTCTTTGCAGTTCAGTTCACAATATGACTATATAACCTGATCTATCAATAGCAGTAAAAAAATAGTCATATGTGAACATGAACTCTCATATCGCACATTTGTAGAGACAATTAGGACTACGAAACATTTTCTCAAAAAGAATCCTCCATTCATTGTTAGCTTTTTAATAGATTTTGTCTTTAATACAGGAAAACATTTATTCGACACAAGCCATAAGAGTTATCAATGAACAAGCTTGATTGTTGCCTCCAAAACGCACAGCAATGAAAAAGGCATTTTTCTCCCAATTGTGTATAGTTTAGTTTTGACTGTTAACCAATTGTGAACCCAACTGTGAACCCACAGTTTGTATCTAGTGGGCATTTGAATTTTTCTGGCCCACATATGGCCATAGCATCCACCATCTGCAAAGTGGGAACTAAGGTTGTAATAATAAATACTTGCCATTCTCACTGCTTTACTAATAAAATGTCTGCAATATTTGTCTCCATTGCTAAATAAAATAGTTGAGTTTTGGCCAAGAAACCTATATTTGGCACCCTGGGCAATTTAAGTTCCCCATCCCACCATACCTGATTAGGCTGCAAATGCAGAAGCAAGTCTGGCTGATGGAATTGAGTGGAATAACCAGGATTAAGGAGACATTTGTAGAAGAGAATCAACAAGCAGTCAGTATCTGTCCCATATTTCTGTAATTTTAGTAGAGGTATATTTGGAAGCCTGTATTTGTAGTAATAATATGGAATTGTATATTACTTTTAAAAAAAAATATTTCCTGCCAGTGACCTCGTCCTCAACAAGAAGTTGATTCCAAACCACTTCAACATAGCCTAGTAATTTACATTTGATCTGATCCCTCTTGGGGATTTTTTTTTCATTCCAGTATAGATTTTTTTTCAGCAATATTTCAAAAAGAAAGTGCCACATTGAAAATTCTGATGAGTTAGTATATTATCTCCCCATGTGTTTTTCAAGCTTGGGTATGGATGAGGTTGTGGCTTCACAGAAAAGAAATCTTTTGTGGCAAGCTATTCTGCAGTGTCTTAAACACAAACAACTACTTCTTTCTTTTTAAGGAAAGTTTAGCATATTGGGAAATTTCTTTTAAAAAGGGGTAAACAAATTGTTCTCAAAGAAAATGAATTAATTTAAATGACCTGTCCATTTTTATCTTCTGCGTGAAAGGTAAAGCAGGTTCATGATTGAATCCCATCTACAGGTATTACTTGACTTGTGACCGTAATGGATTCTGGCCATTATGGTGGTAAGTCATGATGATTGTAAAATGGGTCACCCACATGACAATATGATCCATTTCATCCCTGGTTTTCAGCAAAAATTTCATAAAATGTGGTCATATGACTACAGGATATTGCAAACAGCAATATCCAGCAGACTGGTTGCTGAGCACCTTAAATGAGATCAAATGACCATCAGAGGGGACCCTCCATTAAGAATTTTAGAATTCTTAATAAGTAACTTTAAATAATAAACAACCAGTCATGAGCCATCATAACAAACAGTCACTAAGCAGTCAGTCAGTCATAACTCAAGGAGTACCTATATGTCACCTAGCCAATATGTTGGTGGAAATTCAAGTTTTATATATTTTCCAGAATCTATTAAATATCTCCAGTAAAATATCCTGTTAGTGGAGAAGTTCCTGATATCAGATAACCTACATATTTCCAAGGATTTTCACAAGGTCTGTGAAACTGCAGAAGCAAGAGGAAGAGAATATAACATGATCAATAATATTAGCATGCAACTAAATGAAAGCATGCTTCCTCTTTTTCCACACTGATCCTATGTGAGGGCTTGTAGTCCTTCTATTTTATATCATCTATTCTTGGGATTTCACTGGTGAAACATAAAAGCACATTAGCTTTCTCCGTAGTAATTCTCCCAAATTGATCTCCAGATAAGTTTGATTCATAAGGAGATAGCAGTTGTGCAGCACTATACATCACAAACTAGGAAATGCTGCTCTGTGGGATTAGCACTAATTAGGATTTCTAAATTTGTCCCAATGCATCTAGATTTAGATACAATATTTAAGGCAAAAGCCAAGCAGTATACAGTCTACTAGTGGTATATCTCTACCACTTCTTCATGGTTTAGTATACTAGCAATAGGAATATAAATCAGAAATGAATTACAGATATTAGATAGAATTTCATATGATCAGATAAGTCAATACCTGGTAATCCCTAAACATAGACAGATACCGTATATTCCGGCGTATAAGACGATTTTTTAACCCATTAAAATCTTCAGATAAGTGGGGGGTCGTCTTATACGCCGGGTACTGACCT
>JANHFM010003807.1:28189-42350 GCA_032468115.1 Grayia smithii
ATGATGGTGTTGAATGCTGAACTAAAGTCTACAAAGAGGACCCTTGCATAGGTCTTTGGAGATTCAAGATGTTGTAAATTAACACTGAAAATTAACCTAAATTATGTAAGAAAACTTTCTACAATTCTTCCAGTTCATATTTTTCTATGAAATCCAAAATGTTTAATAATTTATTAGACACTTACTCTGACAGATAAACAGTGACAGTGGTTACATGATATAAGAAAGTGGCAAAATAAATACAAATACTAGATTATAGTAAAATTTAAATAACTACCTGGTTAACCTATCCTAAATTTTAAAAAGTAATCCCTGTTTTAGAATGTGCTGTTCTACATCCATTCTTCATCTAAATCATGTGGACTTGAAGGTGTATCTCATCGTCATGACAGTCAACCTGAATAACATTTTATTTATTACTCGGTTTCCTGTTTTTAGTAGAGAAATCTATGAAGCAAAGATTTAGTACTAGGCTACAAGCCAGACAGGCCACAAAAAGTTTTTATACTTTTGCCAAGATTTCGTACTCTTTGTAAAATGAAAATCGTGACAATTATATTGATGCTTCTTCTGAGTTAGAAGGGCCTCTAATAAACAAGAACCTATTTTAAGCTTTCAATATGCTGTTTCACAAGCTCATTCATTTCTTTTTAAAAGGCAATTTAAAGACTAATGTTCTCGTCTTAAAACATTTGGAACCAGTCAACCCGCAGCAATTTTCAGGCAGTAATCTTGAAATACCAATTGAATAAGAGAGAAGAATTTGACAGAAGCAGAAATCTACTGGCTTTTGCAAAAATACTGTTATTGTTTCTATGTCAGTTTCCCGCTTTGGGGCAGTTATATAGCTCAATCTTCCAGAGTTTTAACAGTCAGGAGAAAAAATATATAGAAGAAGCAAAGTTCATTTAAGAATTAAAAAATGTGTAATTCTTTTCCAGGTGCTAATCCAAACCAATACTCTTTTAATATTTAATAGAATACAGTTTCACAATAGCTGCATTCACTCACTATTGTAAACCATATAGTTTGTTTAGTTTAGACTTAGATGAGGTATGAACCTGTACATTCTAGTTTGAAAGTTTATGGGTTAACTCTAGGTATGATCCATACCACTTGGTCTAATAGCTCTGTAAATTCCAATACACTGGCTGTGGGGGAGAGGGAAACTGGGCCATGTGTGCGGCAGGCCAGTGCGCATGCATCCAACAGCCCACCTTTCGCGCAAGTTGAGCTGCACATTTGCATGCACTCCGGCCAGCTACTTGGCGGCCCAATTCCGAATAGGCCACAGTAGAAGGCTGCAGCCTGGGGTTGGGCACCCCTGCCCTATAACATAGACATGACTAAGAAATTAATGACATATAACTCAGGACTACTTTTATTGTGACAACTACAGTATCTTGCAAATCTGAATGTGCTTCCCCATTCTCTCAATTTGCCTGAACTAAGAAAGAGGTTGTTTGTGACAATTACTCAGATTAGTTTCTTAGAATGGGCTCAAGCCAACAGTTTGTCCTGCCTTTCAAGGCCATTCCCTGTTCTTTACGATTTTGAACAATGTTTAAGATTTGAAAAAGTCAGAACTGTGTCACCGGCAAACAAGTTTAATATTTTTTTTCTCTTATTTTTATTTCCTTGTTAGCACAAAATGCTATCTTATTTCTATAACAAAATCAATTAACAGTGGTGATAAACAGGTGTCTTGTGACTCTTAAAAGAACACATTGCTATGAATCATAGCTATTAATTCTTATCTGAGCAAAAGTATGATTATAAAATTGAACTATCAACAGAAGAAATAATCAACAAATTCAAGTTTCTGTAATGTTTATTTTAAAAAGGTCCTTTCAACACAATCAAAAGTATTAAAAATGCATAGTTAGCAAAATAATAGCAATCATGTATTAATTTTACAATGGTTAATGATATTCAAAAATTTCCTAGTGGGACCTGATATATTTCTTTTGGGGATAAATCCTAATTGGACAGAATGTATAATTTTCCTGTACATAATAATTTGAAATGATCAGCTAAAACCTTAGTGTATAATTTATATTAAGGAAGATACAGGTCTAAAAGATGATGCTTTTGTAAATCTTTACCTGGTTTGAGAATTAAAATTATTTTGCATATTTCCTATATTGAGGGGCATAATATCCTTGGTAGAAAAAATGCTAATTAACAAAAATTCTAAGATCAGAATTTCTTTAAACTCTTTACAAAATTTCCCTATTAAGCCACAGGCTTAAGACTTCTTATTCTGAAAAAAGGGGAATTAAGGTATCTTACATCTTTTAAAGATAAATAATAGTTTTTAACCTATTAAAATATCTGTTAACCTTTTCTATTGTTCAGTTTATAGAGGTATAAACTTTTTTTAAAGGCATTTTTATTAATATTTTTAATACTAGTAATAATTTAGCCTTTGGAATCTTAAGAATCTAGCAGAAAAAAATCCTTACTACAATATAAATTCTAATAAATCCCAAATGAACTCATAATTAGGCTCCTTTATATTGAGGATATATATCAATTGCCATTTAATACCTAGAAATCTTTGTGGATTGATTTAAATACATAATCAACTTAAATATTCTGAATCCCAGTTCAAGTAAGATTGATATTTATTATGACTGGCAGGTAATGTTCATTTCGGGTGAAATTTACTTTCCTTCCCTACCAGTTCGGAAGTGCGTGCTCCGTGCGTGCTTGCTTGCTTCGCTTATCCACGCGCATCACGTGCGTGCTTGGACCCTCTGTGCATGCAGGGGTCAAAACGTCCGGGTAGGTGGATAGAGCCTTGCGCTGCCACCGCTACCGGTTCTCCGAACCACACGCCACCATTGCTGCCGATTTGGCTGAACCGGTAGCATTTCACCCCTGGTTCATTTCCTTCCATAACAAATCAATCTTCGTGTTACCCAGTTTCTCCCTGCTTCAAAAACAATATTGTCGCCCTATGAAAAATCTATGTCATTCTCCTGAAAAAACTTTCATAAATTAGTAACTTCTTCAGTGTATTTCTGTATAAAACTCAGGTTTTCATCCTGCAGAAGCTTGGAAAATCTTGCTTATTTCCTTTTTATATCTCAGTCACCAATTATCACTTGGTAGTGATCAAGACAACTGGGGGAGAGGAGATATCAAACCATTCTACCTGAACTAATTGCTAAAGGAAAATTTATCCCACAACAAACATGGCCAAAAGCTGCCTGCCTCTCTAAGGGCTCTTACATCTAATTTTTAAAGATTCATGGTCCAAAGTAGGGGGTTCAGCTGAATTTATTCCTAGGTAGTCATGTGTAGTTAAATCTTACAAATCCTGCTTTTAAATATTCAAGACACTTTTGCTCATTGTACAAGCGGACAAAACAGGTTCTCAGAAACATGAAAAGCTCTGTAACTATATATTATTTTTAAAAGATGGTAAAATCTGTCTTGAAATAAAAGACCAACAGCCAGTTAGCATTAAAATAAAGAAATAATTTATTACCTCTCAGGCCTGGCCACATTTAAACAATTAGCTTCTTTACAGTATTAACTTTGATTAGTAGTTTAAAAGAAAGTACCTCATTACGATCGTAAAATTTATGGATCGATCTATTCTTCTTCTTTGGAAACTGATTGTAACAGATACATTGTTCTTTGTGATGAGAAAGCTTGGGATAATATAGTTTATAAAGTTAATGAAAAATACAGAAACCAGCAATAGAGTTCTGAATGGGATAAATGGGGAATTATCACTGCAGTCGTGCTGCAATGAGCCAAATAAAAACAACTGTAAAAATTAGAGGGTTTTTTTCTTTAAATAAACCTTAATACATAAGCCACCTAGCTACTTTGGTGATTTGACTGGTATGTAAGTTGATAAATACTGGTAAGTAGTCCATCTCTGAGTGGAAATGATGGACATGACTTTAAAGATTGATTTCAAATCATTTATTGCATTTAATTCTAAAATATTCACACTGCAGGAATTATGATCCCAACCCTGGCCACAGCCCACTACTGGGGCTGCAGCCCATTTTGAACCAGGTTGAGCAAGTGGTGGGCGAGTGTGTATGCTTGCATGCATGCCTACCACTCACACAGAACCATTCCCTTCCCTCTCACCCGCTAGCAGAGCTTCAAGCGTGAATGCCTGATGCTCATGCAAATGGAGCTTTGCACTAAACACAAGCTTGTGCAAGTATAGCTGCGCACGTAAGTAGAGCTGCAAATGAACATACACTTGCCCACCACTTGCGCAGCCCATTTCTGGACAGTCCGCGGCCCCCTAGTGAGCCACGGCCCAGATTGGGGATCTGTGCCTTACAGGAACTCCTCAACTTACAAACACAATTGAGTCCAAAATTTTGATTGCTAAGCAAGGCAGTTGTCAAGGGAGCCCCATTTAATGATCTTTTTTTGCCATATTTGTTAAGCAAATCATTGCAGTTATGAAGAGAATTGTGTGATCATTAAGCAAATCTGGCTTCCCCCATTGACTTTGCTTGTCAAAGGCTGGCTGGTAAGATTATAAATGATGATCACATGACCCTAGGACAGTGCAACTGTCATAAATACATGCCAGTTGCCAAGCACCCAAATTGTGATCACATGGCCATGAGGATGCTACAAAAGTTATAAATGTGAAAAACGGTCGTACTTTTTCAGTCACTTTTTTCAGTGCTGTTGTAACTTTGAACAGTCACTAAACAAATGGTTGTAAGTCAAGGAGTACCTGTACTCAATCATTCTATGAGCATATTCAATCATTCAAGCAATCATTCATGATCAAGAGACATGTTTTAGGAAAAATACCAGTAGTTTTTCATTAAATCATCACAACTCAAACAGGAATGCTGTACAAATTTCTGTTTTAGTGCAATTCATAGGCCTTCTTCCTAATACTGAGTTCTTCTCAAAAATAGATCTTCATGTTAGCTTATGTGAACATTCAAGATTAAACATTTTAATGTTCTTTGAACTGGATAGAAATCAAATTCTTGTCTAATATAATTAGCTGAAACTCTAGGAAACAGGCTTTTCATGATACAGTAACTCAGAAAGGATTCTTCCATCATTTCCTACAAGGATATATTTTAATATAAATGAACCTCATACCAGCTTAATCATGAGTCAGAAAAAAAATGGTCAAATAAGCTTAAAGTATCAGATTAAGCAGGATTTCAAATAAGCCATTTTTTGAGAATGAGTTTATGTTTTCATTAGTAAGCTGAATCCAATCAAGCTTTTTAAAAAAAATATACCGTAATATCATGTGTAAAACAATGTCACTAATAGGAGAAATCTCATTGGGACTGAAGAGAATACATTCAATTCACATACTTCCAGAGCAAGCTAAACTTCAACTAACTGGAAGATAGTAACCTTGAAAATTAAATATTCACATTGAATAAATCATGGAGAAATAGTTTTAAAAAGAAAAGAAAAAAGGGGGTAGAAATAGAAGTGCTGCACCATCAACATTTATTACAAGCATACATCGTAAAGGATTAGTATTATTATTTAGTTTTACTTCTACATCAAATTAAGCCATAGTGTGGTTTGCTTTTGAATTGGAGGGAAGTGTAAATGCAACTACTTTGCTTGTAAGCCATAGTTTCTTTCTATGAATAAATTTGTGTATTATGCTAAGCCAAAAGTATATTATTTCCCTTTGCAATCATCTTCACAAGGGAAGAAACTCATCATACAATGAGACCTACTCCTCTGGAATCATACTAGTGAATCTAATCTTCAATGGCACATTCAATAATTAAATCTGCTGTGAGGAAACCTTTGTGTGTACAGCTGTATACACAAAGGCATTCATGTGAGCTCAAACTTGTGTTGTGAATTGAGTTTTCCCTCTCCGGTTACAACTACATTATGCCTAGCATAATTGGGGATTTATGTGATTTAAACTTTTATGTCATTAGTAATTCATGTTGTTTTTATAAACATATGCATACTTTCATATGATTAATGAATAGTAAATTCATGATTATTGTAGTAAAATCAGTTTTGATTACTGAGATAGGCAATCAAAATGTTTTTAGGAATCAGAACATGCTAACATACCACAATAATAATGCTAACCAATAATATCAGTACTATTTTATGTTTTAAAATATAATAGTATTCAATGCCCTTTATACTAACATGTTTCCTCTTCCCCTTAACTTTTACATGGTTCTGATTTAAACAATTTCAAACTCAAGTATATGTAGTATAATCTGCAACATTTCTATGTACATATAAACAGAAAAGTGCTTTAAGATCCTCAAGATCTTTAGATATACAAAAACATGTGCAGTGTGTTGTATAGTGTGGAATTTGTAATTTACTGCAACATGCATATGAGTATTTACACAGTAAACTGGAGTATGCTAAATTTTTGGCATTAGAAAGTTCATAAAGCCATATTACAAAACAGCTCTTCTATGATTTTAAAAGCACCTAACATTATAAGCAGCATATCTATAGATTTAGAGAAATATTTTCATGATCAATTCATGAACATTAACTTAATTCATAAGGTAAAGGTTCCCCTCGCACATATGTGCTAGTCATTCCCGATTTTAGGGGGCGGTGCTCATCTCCGTTTCAAAGCGAAAGAGCCAGCGCTGTCCAAAGATGTCTTCGTGGTCATGTGATAGGCATGATGAAACACCAAAGGCACACAGAATGCTGTTACCTTCCCACCAAAGGTGGTCCCTATTTTTCTCCTTGCATTTTTTATGTGCTTTTGAACTGCTAGGTTGGCAGAAGTTGGGACAAGTAACAGGAGCTCACCCTGTTCCGCGGCACTAGGGATTCAAACCGCTGAACTGCCGACCTTTCGACCGACAAGCTCAGTGACCTAGCCACTGAGCCACCGCATCCCTCTTAACTTAATTCACAGTACAGTTAAATCAAAATCATCTATTATTTAGGTATTTATTTCATGTTTTAACATTGCATTCCAAACATAAAGAATATGCTTCTATTAATAAATATAACAAGCAGTGTTATTTGTCTAGTTTAAAATCTTTCAGTAATATTAATTGGCAATTCCTGTTAGCAACTTTAAAATGTTTATCGTTTTACTGAAAATCTGTTCCAGATTGTGGTATTAATTATTTGGTTTCTAATTTTTCTCTGTCTTTATAATAAACAACAGACATTAAGTATAATTTTTGAAGTTCCACTTGTGCAATTTGTCAAAATATAGACATCAAAGATATTTTGATATGAAAAAGGAAGTAAAAAAATTAATATCTAAATTATATTAGATTTTGTTTTTCTATATAAATCACTAGATACATGCAAAATTAATCTGGGGTAATTATCTATATCTAAAATTAATTGGAATAAATCCGTAACTGTGCCATTGCGAGAGCTATTCTGAAACCAAACCCAGGGGAGAAAGTTTGGCACAGCACAGAGAGCAGAGGGTTTTCAGTTAAAAAATAATTTTGAAGAACTTAAGTAACAGATATAAAAAAGTATATATCCCCTATTGGATATCCCAGGTTAGGATGCTATAAACAGTTTGCTCCTTACAAATATGCTGTTATTAAAGGAAAAGAAATAATAGAAATTATTTTAGCTATTTCCTATTTTCCCACAGCTCAGCATAAATTAAAATGTCATGCTCCTTTTTCAAACAATCAAGAAGAATGAACGCTTGGAGATACAGCCCACATCTAATTTGTCCTGACAATTAAGAGTGCCAGAGCAGGGCTTTTCAAATGTAGAACTTAGTAAAAAAAAAAAAATTCTTGAAATCCCTGATCAAGAGGCAAAGCTCTAGTCTAGTGTATAAAAATGGCAATGAAATGAAGTGCTTTTTGTAATTTGTTTATGCGAATGAACCTATTGAAGTTATTGTTATTATGGTTTGTCACACACAGTCAACCAGATGTTTAGGATGGATTTGGCATTTTTTATCCACCTATCAAGTCTTTCCCAAGGATCTGAGTTAGACAGATGTTGTTTGATGGTGTCGAAGGTATTGTCGCAGAATGTAAGCAGAATGTTCCAAACAAAACTGATTTTTGCAATTGACTAATGGAGATTTTGTCAATGCCAATAGTGTTCAAATGGTGCTCCAGTTGTTTTGGGATCATACCCAAGATGCCTATTACTTTTTATAGAACCACATCAAGTTATCAAAGAAGCTAGGTTTTGTCGATCAGATTGGGAAAATTATGAATTCTGTAATAAAGAGTAGACTTCTGTATCATTATAATACAGGAAAAGTGACCATATTGTCTAACAAGGACAATCATTGTCCTCTAATGGGATACCATATGGCTTTGTGGATTACTAAATATGAAAGGGGATAGGGTAAAATTTAGATAAATAATTTGCCCTTTAAAAATCTGTTATTTAGATACTGAAAAAATGCAAAGTTGATATAATAGTTTTTTACTTGTATCTTAAATATTGCACAACTATTTAGTTTACTTTGTATGGGTAAAGCTTATGGATAGAAGATGCATTATTCTGAATCAGATCACTGGTCCATTAATGTCAGTAGAGCAATCCCTTTCTAAGATTTCATGCAGAAATTTTCCAGCACTGCTTGAATTTAAAGCTGACTGCAATAAAGCAAGGTTTTGTTGTTTAGATTTAGATTTAAGAATACTATTAATTATAAATTCTCTTACGGCAACAAAACAGCTGTCTTATTCAGTTGCACATACATATAGATGTTCTCACTCAAATACATGCTTCCTTCCTTGATGCAATATTTAATTTGTCATCGGCATGAATAATTAAAATATCATGTCTAGTATTTAAATTATTTGCCAATGCCTTTAAAATTGAAGCTGGTAGAATGTGTATTCTTAGTGCTTGCTTCTAGACATTAACATTTTTTTGCAAAAGAGTTCCTACACTTGACTTGTCAAATCAGAATTTATTCTTAATTGCATTAATTGTGTTAAACATATCAATGTTCTAAAAGGCTTTGTGAACCTTTGGACTTTTCCATTTGTTTTATGTTGCCTGTTTGTTTGCTAATTGCCAGATGGGCTTGTATTAAAGCTCAATCCTTCTTTCCCAAGTGACTTATCTCTCTCTCCACACCAGGCACTTTTCATGCAGCATTTCATAAGATATCATTCTAAAGCAGGTCTACAAAAAGCCCATAGAACACACAAACTCTAATGTCAAGAACAGACTGAAAATATCTCTACTTTTCAGTAGGTTGTAAAAATATGCTAGATTAGTAATAGCCAGGATAAGAATAATAAACTAAACAAATACTTGGAACCTATGACTGAGAATTATCAGCTGCAGCTTTCAATACTGAGATTTCTTCACCATTAATACCTACCTTGAAATGTCATAGACTACTCAACATTTTACATGAAGGAATAATGCCGGGCTATACCGTGTTTAAAATTTTATATTAAAATAGGTCTACAATAGCATATTTTGTATTCACACAAATATCTACAGCTGGTATCAATCGTTTACAAGTCCTATGGAAGGAATAAAAATGAAAAAATCTATCACTGATGTATCTGTCATGATAAAAAAGAAAAAAAATTAAATGTTTTCCAGAAAGTATACTTGGATGTTAACCTGTTATGAAAGACTAAAAAGGTATTTTGTATGATCTATTCAGTAATTTAACAGTGAAATCAATTCAGCAAAGATGCAGCATACAGTATATTTAAACCCAATTTTAAACTTTTAAACCCAAGTTAGCAGGGGAAAGCAGGGGAAAAAACCCTTTTGCTTGTAACCTTTATCACAACAACATGGTAGAGGGATAAAATCACAATTGGAAGGCTAGACATTTCAATCTAAACTTTCCCTGATTAGCATTATTTTAACAAAGCCTGCCTAACAGGTTATGTTGTACAAGTGCTAATTAGTCCAAAATGAGTATCTGGGGAAAGTGGGTGGAAGCTGGTTCTATTACATGCAAAGTTATTGCTCTAGCTACTTTTCCCCCTCATCACATCTTTCACCTGTTTCTCAAGCCCATTATTAATCTACTGTACATATGATTATTTGATATAGGTTTTCCCTCACTACTTAAATTAAATACAACAGCAACCACTGCTTATAGGAAAAAGAATTAATATGAAGGATATACTTTACAGTATCATTAAAACTGTGTTGGTGTGCAGAACTTCCAATCAGCCATAATTACTGTATAAGAGAGGAACCATTGTGACTGAAATGATACTTGAACACAGGAATCAGGCTGCTAAAATCTCTTTGGAATTAAAGAGAGACCATCAGATTACTTACGTGTACTCCATATAGCTACGTTTTTGCAAGTAGAGGGCAGGAGCTGCATTTTTGGGTCAACTTGCAATTAGCTGCAAGTCATGGGATTCTGTCGTGCTTATATGCCAGGTGCAAGGAACCAAGAATAACCCAATGAATTCCTCAGAGAAATTTCTTTGTTTTTGTTTCTCCCATACACAGGAATCTTTCCAGCCTAAAGTATACAGTGCATAACTATCAGATATCTTCTGTGAAGGTTCAGGAAGAATCCCTCCTGGGCCTCTTTCTGCATGCCAAGGACTCAAGGCTGATTTGTCTCTTAGCTCCTTGTGCAACAGCACCAGATTCCACCATGTTACAACTGCTAATGTTGTCTATATGGACTATGTTCAACTGGAGTAACCTCTTAACCACTTTGAGCTTTATATTTGATACACAGAGACATATGTACATACCGTGTTTCCCCCAAAATAAGATGAGGTCTTATAATAATTTTTGCTTCAAAAGACGCTTATTTTCTGGTTAAGTCTTATTTGGGGGGAAATATTACAAGCATTCTGAAAAATCATGCTAGGGCTTATTTTCCGTTTGGGTCTTATTTTTGGGGAAACAGGGTACATACATACATACATACATTTATTTAAAGTTTAAGAACCTTTAAACTGGCAAGTTTTATTGAATGACTGGTAAGTTTCTTTCAGTTCTTAAAAAAGTTTAAATATAAGTTTAAAGATTTGTGCTTTTTTTACAAATTAATAAAATTATTAAAATTACAACAAAAGGATGTTTTTTGTTGACTTTAGAAAGTTTTAAACAGATAAAGGGCTCAGATGGATTTGATTTAAGACCTCAAAATTGATTGAAAGACTCCTCTCCCAAGGGATCCTTTGCTTATATTTTGAAACAGATAAGAAGACTTTGAAGATTACACACTAGAGGGCACCAGATGGCTACATTAAAAGAAACATTTGATCTACTGTAAAGTATGGTGACAGGAGGTTTTGAACTATTAAACTGTTTTGTACATTGGTTGTTTGAAACTGACATACAGGTGAAATTAAAAATTAGAGCTAAAAAAAAGAGATGAAAATAAGGGATTTACAAATGAAAGATTATGATTTAAAATTGATAAGAAATTAAAAAATAATTAGTCAAATTAGCAATATGGAATATTTCCTTACACTGAATTTGCAAGAGGGATTTGCTGGAGTTGCTACATTGGAAGTACAAAAGGAGCTTCATAAACATGGAAACAAAAACTTTGTGAGAAGAGGAAAGTATGAGAAGTCAGATGTTAGAACTTTCTCTGAAGAAATTTGTTTCTTTAATTTGATTTGTTTGAAGGAAAAAGGAATACAGAATTAGTTATTCAATCAAGATTAAAAGAATGGGTTGTTATTTTGGGAAATGTTTCGTAGTTGCTTGATTAGAACTGATGGTGATGTTTATTTCTATTAATATTTAATTCTTTTTTGAGTGGGACTAAATGTTGATTATTTGAAGAGAGAAAATAGGGATTTATTTAAACGGAACATAAGGATTTATATTGGGTGTAATACAGGGGTGGGTTCTACTTACCTTTCCTACTGGTTCTAAAGGTGCACACGCTTCGCGCGTGGTTGGGGTACATTGCGTGCGCGTCTGGCGCGCATGTGCGCTTTGTGCATATGCTGGATGGGCACTCCTGCGCATGTGCAGAAGCTTTTTTTTGACAAAAAACATCCCAAAAAAGTTTCCTGCGTATGCACGCAAGCATGCTCCACGCGCGGAATGGTAAGTGCGGGCACGCGGGGGGGCGGCGGTCCGGGATGCGTAGAACCGGTTCAGTGACGTCACAGCATCACCGCTACCTATTCGCACGAACCGGACCGAACCGGGGGCAACCCACCACTGGTGTAATAGATATAATCTGTAATATTTTGGCCTTCTCCTACTTCATAGAGTGCTAGACATGGAAATTTATAGAAATTGGGATGACATACAGAATGAAGAGATGTTTGCTTATAATTTAAAAAATAGTGATGAATTGTTGTTAAAGTTGCTGAGGCCAAAGGAGGAGCTTTTTTTTCTCATTTTTTTCTTTTTCTGCACCCCCTTTTAATATTTTTTAATATTTTTTTATTTTGTAGTTGTACAAGTTTTGCTTGTATTATTTAATCTCAAATAACATTATTTGGCAAAAAAATGTTTTGCTGACAAATGGTATTGAAATCATTTGAAAATAAGAGCTGTACTTTGTTTTTGTGTTAAGTTCTATGAACGAGGCAATTTTAATTCTAATGTGATACCACAGAATAAGTCTAATCCAGTTAAATGTAGTCATACTGTACTGCTTCTGTACAGATGAGTCTCACGAGGCAACAATAACCAACTTCCCTATATGAGTGTTTAAAGTGGTAATGCAAGAAAGCAAACACTTGTGCATCTCTCCTCTCTCTCTCCTTTGGTGGTTCCTGTGCTTTGAATCACAAGACATTCACATGGTAGAGAGAGAAATCTGCATGACACCATGGAATATCTGAATTGTTCTTCCATTCTTGGTACATCTCCAGCTGCACCTGCCTTCATACAGTATTCATTGGTGTGCTCATCTTAACAGGTGGAGCAACAAAAACAAGGCTCAGTTGAGCCACTCCTCCACAAACTGGCAATCTGCCATGCTTAACTAGAACAAGCTTAATGGATGCATTTTATAGCAGTTTATTAATTTTTTACAGTACAAATTTTCAATCAAATTAATTCTGTATGGGTTTTAGTGAATTCTCCGTGCAACAATCATTCAAGTCTGGAAACCATTCTCATAAAAAAACCGGCCATCAAATGAAACGAATGAAAAAATACAGAATATGAAGAGTAAGGACTGTCAAAACATTACATGAATTTCCAAGATGGTACAATATAAATATACTGGTTTGCAAGGAGTTTTCTAGATTAGTGATCCCAGTTTGCATAAAACGGTATGAATATGCCGTAAAATTGGGCATGCTCTTTGATCACAATGTGCCAAAGCTAACCACCACTATTCTTACCATTGGCTAAGGCAGGTACAGTATATATCTGCAGGAGACCACAGGCTTTGGGCCAGCCACTTTTTTTCAGCCCACCACATCTCACTCCTGTTATGAAAATAGGAGGGAGCATTCTAAATGTCAACTTGAATTGTACAAAAAAAGATGGAATGTATATCAAATAAATAAATTAATACTATATTACTATAATACTATATTACCACTACTATATTACTGTAGTATAGTACTATATTATTACTATAGTACTATACTAATATTATATTACTGTTATTCTGTGAGATAATATGAATGGATGTGGGCAATCAGAAGACAGTAAAGAGAAAATGACTGGTCCATCTGTAAAGAGATGCATACATGCAGATAGAAAAGTAATGGATAACATGCAATTGATAAAGATTAATGAATATTTGTTAAAAGGCAAAGTAGTGGTATAAAATAACATATTTCTGCCCACACTTTGCATGGAAGTGAAGGTTGTTAATCTCTGGAGAAACATATAAGTAAGCTCAATGGGATGGAATGAGTGGTGAATGGATATGTTTAAATACAAAAGTGGTGACTGGTACAAAAGAATTGTGCTGAGTTGACTAGATCTTCTGGAAATAATGATTGAGGATCAAGTCTCACACTTGATCCTCAATCTCAAAATAAATGAAGGAAGAGTGAATGGGTCAAGAAGAAGCTAAAGATCCCAGTCATTGCTGGAGTTGATACGATCAAGGTAAGAATTTTAAATAACAATTAAATGTACAGGCAATGTACAGGAATAATAGAAGAGGACCATTTGCCAAGGCATAAATGAATGGCGTGAATGAAGCTGATGTAAAAAAAGATTTACCGTATATTCCGGCGTATAAGACGACTGGGCGTATAAAACGACCCCCAACTTTTCCAGTTAAAATAAAGAGTTT
>JANHFM010003807.1:60971-72169 GCA_032468115.1 Grayia smithii
CCTGTTCAAGCAAATAAAACGCTGATTCAGAGTTAACATAGTTGCCGCGTTTTTATTTCTGAAAAGAGAAGCCGACACAAGTTTTATTAGAATTTTTCTTTCATCTTACATATTTTATGAACAGAGTATTCATCATACATCTTATACATAATAATCTTTATAATCTATTCTAATCTTCTCATTTTTTCCATATTTATCTCTTTTATATAATCCTTTATCACAAATTAATCATTATTTATCGTATTTTATTATTTCAACTTCTGCCATGTTGTTCTCTTTTCAAATCCGTTTTACATCATAATTCTTATTTCCAATTTCAGCCATAATATTCTCTTTCCATATTTCTTTATCTTATTTTCTTCTTGGTACATAAACAATATCACTATCCACCCTTAATTCCTAATCTCTTACAATAATATCAATTAATTATTTTATTTCTCCATTGCTAAATATATTTTTCCAATTCCCCATCCCACTTTTTTAACATTTCCAATTCATCTCTTAATTTAAATTGTCTTCAAAATTAAACCAAATTACCATTTCACATTTCATCTGCTATTCAATTTTACTATGAGCAATATACATCATCATATTCAAATCTTACATAAAAACCCCTTAACTTTTAAGTATATTATTCGAATAGTTCTCCCCAAGCTTTCTCCTAATTTCTTCCCACTATTTCCCTCTTTACCCTTTGATTGATTCTTTTTGGGGGGACATTCCCCCCATCCACTTTATGTGCCATTATAAATCCCAGTGAAATCGTCTAACTGCTTTTTGTTTTCAATTCTTTTTCCTTCAGTATTATTTTCTTGGTCCTCATTTATGCTCTCTTTTACCACCTTCTCCCTATTTTCTGCTCTGTGTGTTCCAGTGAAATTTCTGACTTTTTATTATCTTTTAGGGATTCACACATATTTTTAAACATCTCAATTAGTTCCTCATACATCCAAAACTCCATATTGCCAATTCAAATTGTTAAAGCTTTAAATTATATCACATTTAATTAGAACTTAAAATCCTTATAGCCTCTTTTTATTTTCAAATTCTAATATCCAAATCAAATATTGGTCCAGTCTACTCCCAAGTTGAAAATTTATTATCTTCCACAGCCATAGAGAATCGAAACCAAGCAATGTAGAAAGACAGACACTCCTTAAAAGTTCTCACAGTTTCCAAATTATCTTTTCTGGTAGTCAGGGTCACAGCTGTACTTTCTCTTCTATCTTCCACCAAGTATTGCAGTACTCTCTTCCCACCAACAGATATCTCTTAAATCCACAATACTCTTAAGCCAATTAATTGTCAAAACTGTTAAAAATACTTTAAATCCACATAAAAAATACTTTTCCTCGGGTTCTTTTCTTTTATTATTTTTAGTTTCTCCAAATCCAATTGTAAATATAAAAACCTTCTTGGGCTTTGATGTTTTAGGACAAAAGGTGTTTGTCCTTTTTCCTCCATGAAAGTTCCCAAGTGCCAATTAGCTGCTCATTTCAGCTCTGGGACACCTTTTAATGTCCAAATTCAAAATTTTCTTTTACCTGTGAGTTGGGCAATCATTCACCCAGTTCCAACACTGTTCAAACAAACACCGCTCCTGCACAAAAGCTTAGTCCGGTTGCCCCAGCTTCAAAGTGGTCATTTTGCAATGGCTGCCACCCCTGCCCCCAGTCCAAAGAGCTGTCTCTGACCTACCGAGGATCTTGACTGTTCCTCTTGGTCAACCGAGATGCGTCTCCTTCTTCCCTATAGGATGGTTCCGGTCCGAAGACCCCTGACAGCGGTTTATCTGGCTGGATTTTCACAGAGCTCATCAGACCCCACTATTTTTCCAGCCAGTCTCACTGCGACGCTTCCGGTTTCTCCGCGATGAAATCTGTTAGTTAAAATAATATTTTTTTAAAAAACCTGATCAAGAGGCAAGACTTCAATTGTGTTCAAGTAAACTTTGCTCTTAATCTTTCTGAAAACCCAATCAACACAACACTGTTTGAAAAAATAATGCTGCTATGGCAGTCATTTCAGCAGATAGAGGAGATAATTCCAAAAATCATTGAGACAAAGAATAGAAGCAGCATGCCACTAACATTTTATAATCCGTTCTGCTGTTTTGTTGTTGTTTTTGTTTTGTCATTCCTGCATCTTGATTTCAAGATTCGCAGAGCTACTTGCTTCTGGTTAGGGAACTGGGTAAAGAAAAACTAACTACAGGGCAATTTAAATATGGTCTGAGAAATATCTCAGCTGCTCTGTTGACTTGTTTCTTTTTTAGATTTGGCAAGGAATGTTTTGGCCAGAAAATGAAACAGGACGTGTCCAGATAAAAGAGATAACATCCTTTGGTTAGGTCCTGAAATGTTGCCATTCTAGAACAAATGCATTGCCATTTCAAGGTCTAATGAACATTGCAGAATGAAGGTAGTAGTGCAATACTGATAATTATTTGAGGAACATTTCCCATAAATCGTCTTCTTTTTTCTTCTTAATACTCAAGAATGGAACAGTGTGTTCCCTCCTGGATTTGAAGTGGTTGTACAGTGTTCTGTAAATAAAAGTATTTCTGAATGCAAACTCAGAACACAGTCAAAGAAACTTATTTCCAAAGATGAGTTCTTGGCTGCTAAAGATATGTTAAAGGTGTATATATGAATTCCTGTTATGTTCAGCCCTTAATTGGGCTTATATTTTTCTTTCAGGAATAGTGATATGCAATGCAAGCTCACTCTTTTCCTTTGGCGGTCCTAGTAACTTTGATAGCATGTGAGAGAGTTACTTTGCCACTCATACCTCGAACTGTGATATGAGTGGCATATAAATTTGATAAATACATCCAGAGATACATCCAAGGCTTTGATAGCAAATATCTGGGCATGTCTGAAATCTCCTGCTCAATGGACAGAGTGCAATTGCAAAACAATAATCAAAATAACAGGTTCTACTTAAATACAGCCTAACTCAGTTTATCCAAATATAAGAAAAAGCAAGTTCTTCATGAGACGCCTAATGATTCTGCTACTCTTACTGATCAGATAGTAGGTCATGCTGGTCAAGATAAGGTGGCACATGTACATTATATCTCTTCTTAAATTATTTTCTCGAGAGATAAGCCCAAACATGAGGCCAGAAGCCATTACAGGAAGTCGCCTGTCTCACTAAAAGCTGAATCTTCTGTACAATACAGGAAGGCTAAAAATTGAAGGAGCTGTCTATTGTAACAAGACTTGCATGTTCTGACAAATATTGTCTGGATTTCTGAAATGGGCTAATACTTCAGCCCTAATACCTATTTTCCTTTTGTTCTTGTACTTGGTACAGGAATAGAAGAGTACAAATAACAGCTGGAACTGAAATATACCAGATTGGTTCTTGCAGCTTTTAAGAGTAAAGTGTGAAATTGGCATACTGTAATTAATGTGGATTAGGGAGTGGTGAAGGTGTATATGTTGCAGAATCTTTTTTGGGAAAGTCGGAACAAAGCTAATTCCTATCATGATTTACACTGCAATAGGATAACTTCACTTAGTGGAGCAATTGAAATAGTTGCTCCACACCAGTTAGGCATGAAGGAGGCTTTTCTTCTCTAACTGGCATGGACTGAAAACTTTCCTTAGCTATGTAAGCAGTTTTCCATTAGGCTTCTTGATACAGGAAAGCAAAATTTATGGACATACGATACATAAGCTACCTCATTGGTAGCTTTAGAAACTAATCCTATGAATCATAACCTGAGTTCCTATAATGAATTGTTTTTGTATATGTTTGGGAGAGAAGGGGTTAAGTTCTTCTTTCAGAGCAGTGGGGTCAAACTTGCAGAGTCACGTCATGTGACCTATCACATCATGTGATGTATCACAACTTTCCCCCCTTTGCTAAACCGGGGATGGGTATGGTGTGTGACACATCGGGCCTGCTGGCCGCGAGTTTGACACCTCTGCTTCAGAGCATTTGTTGAGGTGGGACATTCAAAGTAGCAAGCAGAACTAAATGACAATTTTTCTGTCTTAGAGGTGTGAAAGAGAAAGCCAAAACACCAGGAGTGGAAAACAAAGGATCCCAGTCAGCTCCAATCCAGCATTCATTTCTCACAGATGTATCAGATGTTCAAGAAATGGAGAAAGGACTTCTGAGTCTTCTGAACGACTTCCATTCTGGAAAACTGCAGGCATTTGGTATTTTTATTCTGTTCCCCTAGATAAATTACATGTTGAAATGCTCGTGTGACCACTGTTGGAAAAAGTGGGAGATTGACAGCATAACCGAAAGCAACTGCATGATTTGCTGAAGTCTTACAAATTGGGAAATGTTTCATTAAACTTACTTTTTCAACGCAGAACTAGTTGGTTAGATCAATGTACTGTTGCTATTATGGTTCTACTTAATAGATTTATGTAACAGTTTTCTACTGTGGTGAATATTCAAGATAATTTAAAAAGTGTTTAAAAGATAAAAATCAACACTAAAATAGACAGTAATGTTATTTAACAATTCTGAGCCTGGCAACCCTGTTTTGTATTCCATTTTTAATATATCTGCTAACCGAACTCTTTCTTCAGAATTTATATTTTTAAAGGAGGAGTGGAGTTGTAAGAGAAGGAGATTTTAAAAAGTAAGTTAGCATAAATTGTCCATAGTGGCTGTGGCTTCACCTGTTAAGACTAGAAAGTAACATATTTCAGCATACTATACTCGCAGGCCTACATTCTTGCTAGCTGTGTAAGTGATCGTAATACATACTTAAATTAGCTGCTCAGAGTCTCACAAGATGGGCAGCAAATTTTGATAAATAAAATAAATAAATTACTTTATCTTCCCAATGAGACACAATTTTTATTTGCTACATATACTTTGGCCACCTAATGAGAAGGAAGGACTCACTGGAGAAGAGCCTAATACTGGGAAAGAATGAGGGTAAAAAAAGAATGGGACGACAGAGTCTTGCCCATCAGTTATGAATTATAGCTAGATATTTACATTATTTTCTGTCTTTGATTTTTTTTTTTCAGAAAGATTGGGAAAGCTGAAACAAATTGGAAGGAATAAAACAGTTCCAGTGAAATGTTTTCTTTAGAATAATGAACACAATGTGACAAAAAGTATTGTTTTATTTCTCCCAAATGTCTCTCTGGTTATGGCTAAGCAATGTGTAGAGGCATGTTTCTAGACTCTCTTGCAATCCATAAAATCCAATGTGTTTTTCTGGAATAATGCTGAAACTGGAGGGAGGTATTTGATCCTAGGAAAAGATACCTCTGCTTTAAAAGACTTGCAGAGAGCTTTCCTGTAAGCATTGCTTGCACAGTCCAAAGTATCTTTTTGCCTTTGTTCACAGCCCTACTTTCTGTTGACTTATAATAAGTAGGCTTTTATCTAGGGCAGCAGAGTACCACAATTCCTGTATGTGGAGGACAAGCAATGCAATACAGTTCTCAAAGGCAACAGTGAGATGGTTTTCTGTTCCTAGGTGGCCCCGAGTGAGGAAGGAAGGAAGAAGATTCAAGGCTTGATTTGCTTGTGGAATTGTCTGCTGCTGACTTTCTGTTTAAAGTCTTAAGTAAGCCTCAAAGGATAGAAGAAACACCCAGAAATAAAATTACCATGTTACTAAAGCAGTCCTCAACCTTGGATAAATTACTCAGGCCCTTTGGATAATGACACACAAATCTATTACTGAATCCCTTCAGGGATATTCAAATTAATGTGTTTTACCTACAATGGGTAAAAGGGACCCTTTTGATAAGTGGCTTTGGGTAATGAAAGAAAACATTTTGGAGCAATGGATTAAATTATACTTTTCCATTTAATAAGCATACCAAACTTGATATGAGTCAGGTTATGCTGATTACATTGTATTTCTGAAAATAGTAAACTGAACCTATACCACTAAGGGTGTAAAAATGAATATGGTATGACTTCACCACCAGTGGTCTTGTACTGCAGCACAGGTCTACATGGGACTGCCTCTGAACTTCACCTAGAGCCTTCTATAGTGTGGCAGCCCAGGTGCTAGCTGTTACATGCTGACATGAATACATGACACCTGTGCCCTACAATGGCTCCTGTTGGTTTCTAAGTGCAATTCAAATGCTGGTTTTAACTTTTAAAGCCTTACATGACTTAGCATGAAGATACTCTCAGGATTACCTTCTCTAATTAGTCTTGACCCAGATGTCACAGTAGAACCTGCTGGTGATTACTCGCATCTACAAAGTTAACAGGGTTGGCGACTCACAGGTTGCTTGTCCTTTGGGGTGCCTGCATTCTGGAAGAGCCTTTTCCTGGAAATTGTATCAATCCCCACACTTCTGATTTTCTGTAAGCTATTAAAGTGGAGCTTTACAGAGAGCTTTTGAGATTTGAGATGGCGTCATAAACTTCCCTTAGGGTTGGCTGACTACTTGTAATTTATTTTCTCTTTTTTTATTGTGAACATTTTATGATATTACATTGATGGAAGAGGTAAACTAACAAGAGTTTTCTTGAATGTGGTGGGGTAAATCCATTAAATCATATTTATTCATCACCCCACAAAACCACTTTTAAAAAATGATATGTGGCTTCAAAGTCTCCAGAGATGCCACATCTTTAGCTTGGGATTGCCTAAAGAAAGCAGAAAACCATCTGCAAGATTTATGGAAGGACAGGTTCAGGGAGAATTACTATGAAGAAGAACTAAATTATGGGGTTATCAGATCTTCAAAGGAGAACATTGCTTCTACGCTGTTTCAAGTGTAGGACTCTTTTGAAGCTGGTTTGTGAAGTCATGTTGCCCTTCAGTTCTGAAGAGTAAAGCTCTGGCGTGATGTTGCACTTTGATCATTTTCTTAAGCCTCCTGTAGCAGTTCTGATCTGTCTGTTAGCATGATGGAAAGTTAATACTTGTAATTATTATCAAATCTTTGGCTTAATGCTCTTTTATACCTTTGTTTACTTCAGGAAATGAATGTTCTATTGAGCAAATGGAACATGTAAGAGAAATGCAAGAGAAGTTGGCCCGCTTGAACTTGGAGCTTTACGGAGAGTTGGAAGAACTCCCTGAAGATAAAAGAAAATTAGCTAGCGACTCTAATCTGGATAGATTGTTGTCAGATGTAAGTATAAGTAGGGCGCAGGAAGTTTATAATAGAGTCTTGCAAAGGTTTGTTTCAAACATCCCAAAGGTGCCTTTCCAAAAGGCAACTGGACTTTGTTTTTCCTTGAAGATGTTTTGCTTTTTCAGTTCTGTTTGTTTCAAACTATTTTGAGCACCAGATTTTTAAAGCGTGACCCATTTTAATAGCAAAGCTGTCTCACAGTGCTCAAAACATCCTGCCTTGCATTCAACCCTGTACTTTTGTGAAACATTATGTTCAAAATGAAGTATTTTGCACACTCCTAATTGATAGCAGAGGTGCAAAAATTCCCTGACTTCAGGTCTGTTTTTTATCCTTCAAAAATAAATGCTTTTGTTATTTTTGTAGCGTTTGCATAATAACAAAATTACATTGTTCAAACTATAACCTTTTCCTTCATAAGTGAGGGTGCACTGACAATGAGACATTTTCCCAATATTATACCACCCTCTATTGATAAAGAAAAAACACTGCAGCCTTCCTTTTTTAAAACAGAAGAGTACATTTAAAAAGGAAATTATCACTCCGTTTTTTTTGGTCTCCTCATCACTCCCTAAAACTCTATAAATACCATTAATTTTTCATAAATTTCAGCATTACAATCTCTGGAAGTAACAAAAAAGAGGTATTGATAGGTTTCAGATATTTGTTTTGCGTTCTGTCTTTGGGGTATCATTACATTTGCATTTGGACATTACATTTGCAAAGGATGAAAGTTGAATCTAATTTGGATTGCAAGATTAGTTTAGTGCTGTCACAAATGTTTAAATAACAAAAAATATTAAATTGGTGGGCCTCTGTTGTTTCCCAAAGTAGAGGTCTCTCCTAGAAAAGGCAAATTCAGTTTTATTTGTCCGTCATTGACGAAAAACTGTTCTGGAAAGTTTGGAAACACTGAAGAACAGTGTGGGGACATTGCTGTGGGAAATTGACATCCATGTCTTTCTCTAGTTGGGGTTCCAGTAGATTTCAGTCTCTTTTCTAAATACAGTTAAGCCTTACTGATAAATTATCTGGACAATTAATAAGTACACCTTTTTATATTTCTTTCTACTGTAGCTGGAAGAACTGAATTCTTCTATGTATCCTTTTTGTGAAATATCCAGTCTTAACCAAATAGCTGTGTAAATGTAATACCTCGTTTTATACAAAGGGTAAAATTAAATGCATGCGAGGCAATTGCACCTCAGCCTAAGAACAGTTTGATCTGTTTTGCCTTTTTAAGCCTGCAACCAAGAAACTTTTAACATTTCTTCATGATTTCCATGTTATTTTAAATAGCATGCAACTCACATTTTTCTGCTTTTTGTTCCCTCCATTTTTTTTCCATTTCCGTGTCTTTGTACATATCCTAATTTACCTGGTTACTTTACCTTCTGCTCAGTTTGTGAACAGAGCAATATTTCTTTAGTGGCTTTGAATGGAAATTGGTTGTATCAAGTGTGAACTAAGTTAAGAGTTTAATAATAAACAGTGTGATTTGCTGCATGTTTGAGCTGTAAGTTGATTTCACACGCTTCCCACAAAACTCTTCTCAATATAGACCTGAATAATAGTGGGAAGTGTCATTTTTTGGGTCAGTAATACTTTTCTCCATGTGGCTTAATAAACTATAACTTGGGGTCTCTCTTTCTGTGTGTCTGTTACTATGTAGATTTTTTTAAAAGAATGGTATGCCTACTTCATATCATTTTTCCTAATGCCTACCTTCACCAACCTGGTTGTCTTACTCCTATTGTTTCTAATAGCAATAGCACTTAGACTTAAATACTGCTTCACAGTGCTTTACAACCCTTTCTAAGCGGTTTACAGAGTCAGCATATTCTCCCCAACAGTCTTGAATCCTCATTTTACCAACCTTGGAAGGATGGAAGGCTGAGTCAACCTTGAGCTGGTGAGAATCAAATTGCTGACAGTTGGCACAATTAGCCTGCAATACTGCATTTTAACCACTGCGCAACCACAGCTCAAGATAATAATAAAGATAATAAAGTAATAGTAAATATAGTACTATTAAATATAATAATACTGAAACAATAAGAATATTGGACCAAGGGTGTGGAGACCCAATTGTCATATCCAGTGTGAAATTAAGGAACATAATTTTGATTTTACATAATTTTTTTAAATGTTAAAGAGCAGTAGGAACTGGGTCTGTAATGTGCATAATTTCCTGCTCCAGACCCCCATTTGACATAGCCTAGTAGCAACTTGGTGTGGTAGTTAAGATGTTGAACTAAATCCAGGGAGTCTCAGGCTCAAGTCCACCTTCTACCACTGTAACTCCCTGAGTGACTGGGCAATGTTTGCTCTCAACTCAAGTTACCTCATTACTTTTCTTTTGTGAGAAATAAAAAGTGGAAAGGCTTCCATGTCTGCCACCTTGAGCTCCCAGGGAAAAGGCAGATATAAGTGAAATAAATAAAACAGCAACTTGAGAATTTCAGTATTTAGAGGAGAACTTATTCTGGGATTATAGCAGCGAAAGAACCCATTTATTTTTTTTAAAAAACTTTCACCCTACTTCTATCTATGGCTAGGATTTAAACTTGAGTGAAGTAGTACTACAATTGCATGTTTTATGTGAAATGTAACTTGTCCATTTTTCTCATGCTCATATGCTACTTAGGGTCCTTTTTTTAGAATAAATGAAAGACAAAGTTCTGTGTATCCTGGAACCTCTTTAAAATGTCTTCATTACCTCAAAGCTTGCTTCTCCTGAAATGCATGTAATCTTAGAAGAGCATAAGACATTTTACTTTTAGCTCAAACTCATTAAATGCTATTCCTTGATTCCTTGCTTCAGACAGAAACTTCACTTAGCAGATGTTCAAGATGTTCCGAATACCAGCAGAAGCTAAATCTGCGTTTTCTTGCTTGTTTTGGGGATCCAAGTTCCCTTATTTAATTTCCAGCAGACTGTTCCTTGCTTCTGTAACAACATGTTGAAAATAATTAATATGTGCACACACTCCTCTTAGTAGACGTGCATTGTTGCAGCCTTGTCAGGCTTGAAGCTTAGGGTACAGTATGGCCATGTTTTGCTGCTATGCTTTGTATCGTTGCCTTATCCTCTGTGAAAAGTGGGGAAACTTGAAAGCATTTCTAAAATGGAAAAAAAAAATCAGTATTGATTAAGTTAATAATGAACTATGGTGTGCCTGCTTCCTTTTCCACAATGTAGACAATCAGCACATGCTCAGTGATGCCGTTAAATGAATGTTTAATTTATTTTAGCAATAAAATAATTTTAAAGACCTCTGTTTTCTATAGAATTTATGTTACCATTGAGCATTTTTATGTGTATATTTATTTATTGAATATATAAAGCTGCCAAATTCATAATTTATTACTCTTGGTAGCAGATATAAGTAAATATCCAATAAATATAAAACCAGCATAATAAACTACAACAGTACACAGATAACCAAGGCTGAAAATAGCCCTTAGACTTACATACAGGTTCATAGTGCTTTATGGGCCTCTCTAAGCGGTTTACAGAGTCAACGTATTGCTCCCTACAATCTGGGTCCTCATTTTACCAATCTTAGAAGGATGGAAGACTGAGACAACCTTGAGCTGGTGAGAATTGAACTCCTGGCACTCAATAGAATTAGCCTGCAATATTGCATTCTAATCAGTATGCCCCAATGGCTCAAATAAACACTCCGTCTCATAATTGAGTCTTAGTCCAAGACACAAGAGAAAGACATCTCTTTTCAGCTTTACAAAACAGTAGTAGGATCAGAGTGCCTGTACATTAGGGGTGGGGAAGAAGTTCATCCCAAAGAACAGATGTTTCAACAGTAAAGGTATGGAGTCTAGGTCCCATTAGATAACTGCCTCAGGGGACCTGAAGCATGTCTACTTTGCTGAGCTAGATGAGCAGAAATAGCTGAAGATGGGCTCATATCCTGCACATAACTCAACCCTCGGAGCAAGGGAGGAATTGCACTACATTTTCATTACAGCTTTACATTTCATTTATCACTTGGGAGCCCTTGTTATTAGAACGAGTTTGCAGTTGTACATTGATCTCACCCATTTAATAATCTTAAGTGAGAAAACAGTCTCAGACATTTGTCT
>JANHFM010003807.1:146212-167544 GCA_032468115.1 Grayia smithii
GGGGCGGCCATTTTCGCTACCGGATCGCCGAACCAATCGGCACAATCGCTACCGGATCACGCGATCCGGTGCGATCCGGTAGCATTTCACCCCTGCTTCAAAGCTTGGTCTTCAAGAGCTTGGTCCAAGGACAAAAAAAAAAAAGAAAGCCCATGTTCTCAGTACTTCATTTCACCAGGATTAATAAATTAGGAAGTTTAAATTTACAGTAATGCAAAGCAAAACCTTGAACGTTGAGTTTTAGCTAGTGAGAGATGCAAAATAATGTGTAAAGCCTGGAGTGGGTGTGATGGTGTGAGGGGGAGAAATGGCTCAGAAGAAACACTCGCTCAAGGAAATACTTAAGGCAAAGCTAAGCAAAGTCCTACGGTAGCAATAAAAATAATAATGGAATTGTTTCAAAACCCCAACTTGATAAAAAACAAGAAGGGATTAGATAGATACACTCTCTGCCCCCCAAACTCTAACAAGCTCTAAGTGCCATGATATTCTCTCTGTAGTGGAAAAGAAAGTTAACATATCTCACAAATTCTTCCAAAACAGGAAAAATGGCAATTATGGTCTATAGAGAACTTTTCAAGATGCAGGTTCCAATTCAGGTCTTCACTTTGCAACAGTGGTAGAAGAAGCTTATAGAGACTTAGGACCACATGTGTGATTAAATGGGCAGGACTAGGATGGAAGTACCACTGGCTCAGGTATTTTCTGTGTAGCATGCTGGGGCAAATGTGAATGAATAAAGAGAACTCTCTGTCTTCCTTTTTAGGTATTTTTAGAGTCAAATCCCCTAATCTCGGGCTATGTAGGCCTTTTGGATGACATCTCCCATTATCTCTGCAGGAATGAAGTGTTACTAGTCACAAATTGCTTTTGGTATCAGTTTGGGAAGGTTGCTATGGAGCAATTATATAGATTTCTATGAGATGAGTCACCATTAAAAGAGAGGAAAGTTGCTGAAAATGAAGAGGTTCTTTTCTCCTGTAAGCCATATGTACCAGGTTAGCTCATACCTCATACACAGTACAGTATGGATATTACTGCGCACTCTTCCTGTATATGCAGCCATTAGGTTGGCCTTGGTGGGTTGAAGTCCCTGGTCCTGAACAATTGGTTTCATGGTAGTCATAATCTGGTCTTGCTCATCTAGGCCATACAAGTTGGGTATGTCTCCTGAATTCAACAAGTTGTTGATATCCTCTAGGAAGGATTCACTTTTGATCTAAAAAACATATATAATGATATTATGTTCATTGTTTCAATTTTCTCCATAACCTCTCCAATACATCTATTTTATTTTTATATTAGCAGATTTTATTTAACCAACCAATCAACCAACCAATATCCCTCCTTTTCCTTTTCTTCTTCTTTTCCAATACGTTAGGAATATTCCCTCCCTGAATAGCCTTGTGACATTATCTTTATAAACCTTCCGTGTTTTCCCCAAAATAAGATCCTGTCTTATATTTTTTTGAACCCTGAAATAAGCGCTTGGCCTTATTGCCATGCGCTCAAAAACCCGATTGGGCTTATTATCAGGGGATGTCTTATTTTGGGGGAAACAGGGGATAAGTTTTCCACAAAACTAAAATTTAAAGGACTTTTCACACTAAGACAAACATCTCATGTGAACTCTGTGTTTCCCTCAACATATTAGTTACTAAACACACATATAATTTACATGACAGAGAATAAAAGACTAGCTGGAAATATAAACTTTAGTCACCTAGAATCATCGACAAATGGGCAACCTTAGAAAGCAATAGAAGCAATAACAATTAATTTAGAGGCTACGGTTGACCTTTTAATTTGATTTTTAGCTAGTTTTAAATTTTAAATCATTCTTTTAATTTGGACTTAGCCCCTTTTTTAAATGTAATGTTTTATCGCTTGTGTATGTCTATTTACGTCTTTTATATTTTTTGTTTATTTTTTACTGTAAGCCGCCCTGAGTCCTTCGGAAGAAGGGCGGCATAGAAATTTAATTAATAATAATAATAATAATAATAATTTTATCTTCTGTAATAGAATGCTTGAGTAAATGCAAGTAGAATCAACTCACATTTTTGATAAACTATTGTAGTTTACATACATAAGGACAGAAGCTTCTGTCTCAAAAAGAAAATCAGTTTTATACAGACATACACAAGAGAATGCAATGCACATGCAGTACAGTTTGTGTAACACATCCTTTAGCAACTAATTTGGAGGGGGGAAAAGTACCTGCTGAGTCCTCCAAATCAATCAATTTGGGCATTAAACTTTCAGGTAGTTTTTCCGGCAAGTCATAACCATTCTTCCTAGCAACCACTAGATGGAAAGCAGCACAGAACTCATCCAGTGTTAATGCACCATCTTTATCAAAATCTGACAGCTCCCTGAAATGAAATCATTTAACTTTATTGTACTTTTTTTTTTTTTTGGAAAAAAAAAACTTTTTCTGTATTTTCCCAAAGTTTTTCACATGGCGAAAAAGTAATATGAAGAAGTTCTTCCAAATAACCAGATATTTTTCTAAGGTAAACATTAGCCTTTCATAGTCTGGCATATTGTATTTAAAACACAATTAATTGAATCCCGAGAATCCATGAGCTCATGGAATGCTCCTACTGGATGAAGAACAATAACCAATTAAAAAAAACCCTAATCTCCCCCATTTCTTTTAAAAAAAGAAAACCTTGAAAAATTTCTCCTAAGAGTTGTAACAGTACTTATAGGTACTCTACACATAGAGGTGATGCAGGAAAATTATTAGGAAAGGCAAACTGTCAAAAATCATTTTCCATGCCTCTTTGCCAAAAGGAGTTTGTACAGGTAATCCTTGACTTACAACCACAATTGAGCCCCAAATTTCTGTTGTTAAGTAAGACATTCATTGTGAGTTTTGTCCCATTTTACGATTATTCTTGCCCCAGTTATTAAGTGACTCACTGCAGTTGGTAAATCAGTAATCTGGTTGTTAAATGAATCTAGCTTCCCCATTGATTTTAATTGTCAGAAAGTCGCAAAAGGGGACCACATGATCTCAGAGTACTGGAACCATCATAAATATGAACCAATTGTCAAGCATCTGAATTCTGATCACATGACCATGCTGCAAAGGTTGTAACTGTGAAAAACAGTCATAAGTCACTTTTTTCAGTGAATTAACTGTTGTAAATTGAAGACTACGTGTAATGCATCAGAAACCCACACATTCACACAATATTAACTCAGAATCAAAGCCATGGCATTCAGTATTGTGGACACCTTGAAGAGAACCCTAATTTTCTGCTGTGCAAGAAAAGCTAATAAGTATTAAATTTGGACAACTATTTCTTAAAGTATATGAAGGGAGCATCTTATCCAATGAAGCATTCAAAACACTTGTCACTTTAGATTTGCAGTGATAGGTAGTATGGAAAGTACATCAAACTGAGCTACTATCTCATCCCTTAAAAAATAGTAGGCAAACTGATGCCACCTAGATTACAACTCTTATCAGACAATATTATTGAAATTGTGGCCCCAAATATTTAGAGTGACATGAAGGCATGCATAAAAAATATTAGTTGAACAATAATTGGGCTCAGGCTAAGTCATATTTACTTCATACAGAAAATAAAAGTCAGAGGTTGTGATTAATTTGTTTTACTGTAAATCTTGTTTAGCAATTGCTTTGTTTTTTAACTGTTCAAAGTTTTGATAGTGATGACAAAGTAATTTCAGGACCAGTTCTCAACATTTATGACCTTTACAGCAGTGGTGGGTTGCTACCGGTTCACCCCGGTTCGAGTGAACTGGTAGCAGTGGCGGTGGGAGGCTCGGCCCACTCGCCCAGACGTCATCAAATACGCTCTGCGCATGCGCAGAAGTGGTGCACATGAACCAGTAGCAAAGGTAAATGAAAGCCACCCCTGCTTTACAGGTCTATAAAGCAAAGGAAAGCTGAAGTAAGATCACAAGCACAGTTGCGGTTTCACTTAGCAATCACTTTGCTTAATGAAATGGCCAATCCCAGTTATTGTTACTAAATGAGACCATCTGTAATTTGGATAGAAGTATAAAGTTTTATGTTTGTTTCCTTGGTAATTACAACAAAATTTAATATGAGATCACTTCAAATGGAAACTTACTCCTCAATTTTAATGGAAATATGCTTAAGCTTCTAAATTACATTTATTTTTAAGACAGGAGGTTTCAATGTAAATGGTAGCATTGGTTGCTAGACATTTCAGTTTTATTATCAAATAATTTGGGCTCTTAGAACGACAAGCTTAAATAATTATACTTTAACTTACCAGATGTGCGAAAGTTCAAGGATAGGAAGCTTTGATTTTGTGAAAAATTCTTTAGCTGCAGAACCTAAAAATATTAAATTTATTTGTAAAATATATTGTCCGCCCATCTTACCCAGAGTAATAATGTTTGACTTTCAAACTAGAATTATAACCTTAATTGTAAATTTAGTATAAGCTTTACCTATGACACAAAAGCTAGTGAGTTTTTAAAGGGGGGTTGGGAGCTTAATGAGTTCAAAAATGCAAATGTAGGAAATCATTACAAAACATTAAAGCTAAGAAATTCACAAAAGGCCTTACACAATATTTAATAGGCTCTCTTATGAATAAAGAATTCTCTCTATTAACAGAAGGATCTCTGATCTAGCAGAAATTAATACCAAAAGCTGCATGGAAATTTCTTTCCTCACAATCTCATTCCCTGGCTCAGTTTTCTTAAAGGTGCAGTAGAAAATGAAGAACTCTTTTAGTAACATCTTTAGTTACATGCCAGGAATCTCTTTACTGAAATTTGAACTACTGGTATGTACATTTTGTAAAATCGGGGTAATATTAGATAATTATACAATTATTGATTGTATCATATGTGCTTAAAAAGCTTACCTGGAATATATCCATTCAGATCAGGCTGAATAGTTTTAAACTGATTTACATAATATTGCCTTTGTTCATCTGTTATTTTCCAAGGATCATCATAACTACTCGACTGCCTACGAATTTCATTTGTTGTAGTAGCTGAGGCTACAGTTCGTACTGTAGTCTGGTCCTGCAATAAAATATTTGTCTTCAGCATTTTCTAGCTTTATTGACAATCTTCTGTATTTATTTGCCTCGAAAAAGGAAACAATTGTAGACTTCTGACTAGTGCTAGCTGAGTAGACCCATAATTTTTTCCCCCAATATTTAAAGGGTCCTTATGACTGTGAGCTCAGCCACCTACTCCCTAGATCCATGGCCCTCCTGTCTAACTAAAACTGCCAGCAGTGGTGGCGCAATGGTTAGAATGCAGTATTGCAGGCTAATTCTATCAATTGCCAGCAGTTTGATTTTCACCGACTCAAGGTTGACTCAGCTTTCCATCCTTCCAAGGTCAGTAAAATGAGGATCCAGATTATTGAGGGCAACATGCTAACTCTGTAAACCGCTTCGAGAGGGCTGTAAAACACTGTGAAGCGGCATATAAGTCTAAGTAGTATTGCTGTCGTGTGGGAGAGCTCTTGTGGCAATGAATTACCGTATTCCTTGAATAAGAGGGTCTGATCCTTCCCTAAGAAGCACTACTGGATGACATCATACTGGTCAACTAATCTCCCCACTTTTTTCAGTCAGGATTCAGGCCTTGGTAGGGGATGGCAATGGCATTGGTTGTGCTTTTGGATATTCTCTGGTGGCAGTATTATGGAGGTTGTAAAACCATCCTTGCTCTATTTGACCTGGCAACAACATGTCTTTCTGGATAGTTTTTGGTATTTGGATAGAAGAGATCAGCCCCTATCCTGGTACTCTCTCTTCTCCTATTCAATATCAACATGAAGCCACTGGGTGACACCTTGTGTCACCATGGAATGTGTTATCTTCAAAATGCTAAGGATACCCAATTACACTTTTCTGCTCCTGGTGACTTAACCAATGCAGTTGATATCTTATCCTAGTAACTAGAGACTATGGGAGCCTAAGTGGGGAACACCAAACTTCAACTAAATCCTGATAGGATTAAGTGACTCTGGGTTTTGGGACCCTCTGGTTCAGATACTATGCCATCATTGGTAGTTGGGTTGCAGTGTCCCAAACAGACTTAGTGCACAACTAGGTTCGTGACTCCTGCTCAAAATGCAGGTGGCAATCATAACTAGGAGGGTTTGTGCTATGTACCCGTGGTACTCATATGTGGATTGGGAGACTGTGCTCACTAGTGCCCTCGTCACCTCTCAAATGGACTACTTTAATATGCTTTACATGTGATTGCCCTTCAAGAGTATCTTGAAGGTTGGGCAGGGTGCAAAATGCAAAGGTGTGGATAATGTGTTGCCAGAGAACAGTACACATTACATCTCTCTTCTGTGAGTTGCACTGATTGCAAGTTTATTTCTGGATCCCATTCAAGGTGCAGGTTTTGACCTTAAAAGTCCTCTATGGCATGGAGCCAGGTTTGAGGGACCAACTCCATGCAATTACATCTGTCCATTGCATCAGGAAATATGTTGCAGGTCCAATCTATGAAAGAGTTTCAACTGGCAAGAGATGGTCTTATTTGCCATGGTACCTGCCCTCTGGAACATCAACCCCACTGAGGTGAGATTGGTCCCATTCTTGACATCTTTTCGGAAGTCTCTTAAAGCGTAACTGGCTGGGTCAGCAGGCCTGGAGATCTCAATGAAATGATGATTTGATGAAATGGCTGAGTTGTTTTTAACATCAATTCTCTGTTATTTTAGTATTAATTATTGATTAATTAATTAATAATTATTAATTATTGATGTCTTTTAATTGTAGTTTTAATATTTGGATGTTATAATTGCTTTTACTGTAAGCCACTTACAGTTCCTCTACTCTTGAGATGGGCAGATATATGTGACAGATAAATAAATAATTTGAAATGACAACAGCCATATAAGCAACATAATGTTATGAAAAGAGCAGAAAGTTAAAAAAAAAAAAAAAACCAACGAAAAGCTGACAACTGGTTTTACAAATGAGTTTTAAAATTAAGATTCCTTGACCAAGAATCTTCATTGATACATGTTCAATGCCAGATTACATTCTGAGAAAGGAAAAATGAATTAGAGCTTAGTCTTAAAAGACATGTGAAGACACAGCACAAATCTTTAGCAGCTATATGAAAATGACTGACGTTATTTGAAATGAAGCAAATAAAATAATACTAATAAAATGTCACACCTGGACAGAAGCAGGATGCATGGTTAAAATAGTACTGGTTGGTGTATTATCTGCAAAACTGACCCAGTTTTCTTGATGCGGTGGAGGTGAATGGCCAGACCACACTGGATCACCGGAATTACAGGAACCTAAAAATCAGAATGCATGTCAGTTTCACAATCAGTATAACAGTCTATTCGAGAAATGTCTGTCTTGAAACACTCTTAAGAAGTTAGCTGAAACAGTGGTTTGATCAGGGACTTAGAAAAATTTAATGCAGGATCCTAATAATATAGATTCAAATGAAATTTGAGTTCAATCACACACTCCTTTTAAGTCTGCATTCTTGATTTCCTAATTCACATACCGATTTCAAAATAATTCTCTCAGTAGCCTGCTAATTGTGTTAATCTTTATTACTATAAAGAGTGCTTAGCAAGGCTTGGTTTCCTAATCTGTCAGTCAGACATGTTACAATTTGCAGTTTTCTAGCAGAACAAATTTGAATGTAACAAATTGGGCATCCCAAATCTGAATGTGTAACAAGAGCAGTGAATGAGCTTATTCACTTATTCACTTATTCTACCTATTTATCTGAGTAAGTCTGACAGTCTTAGGCAGACCAACTTGAAATTCGGGGATGAAAATGGGGAATAAACAGCTGGCAAAATAACAAATGACATCCATTTTTAAGATCTCAGTTTACCCATCTGAATCCCATCTTATCTGAAATAAGATATAATGAGTATGAGGACATACTCATAAGGACATAAGCATGTTCCAACTACAAAATTGAACTAGGTTGACATAAGTGCTTTGGTCTATGCAATGTACTAAACCCTATGAGTTCATACTATTCCTATGTTCACATTACATATTATGCCCAAACACATAAAGCATATTGTGCTTAACATGATGCTTGGTTCACACAAACATACTAAGATAGTACCATAGTTGTGCTACACTACACTCTGAACTACAAACTATTCAACTCCATTTCGGTTTTCTTGTAAAGTTCAGCTCAGATGTTGCAAAACTGAAATTACAGATAATTCTTGATTTATGATTGTAACCGAGCCCAAAATTACAATCATAAATCATTGCGGGTGTTAATCAGATTACCACATGACTGTCTTCAATTTTATTACCTTTTGGTATAGTCATAAAGTGAACACCACAGTCATTACACAAATCCATTTTATCCAATGGGCATTCTTTTTGCTGGAAACCAGAAATAAACACTGGAAACTGGCAAAAAATAAATAAATGAAAAATTGTTGCCATCAGACTACAGGATGCTGCAAACAGCCATAAATGTTAGCTAGTTATCAAGCACCCAAAAAGTAATCATTGGCCTGTGGGAGTTTGTGAGTAGCCATCATACTTCAAAATCAGGTCATAAGTAGCCTTGGGAGGTCCGTCGTAACTCTGAAAGGTTGCTAAGCGATCAGCCTTAAGTTGAAAAATATCGGTAGTGATGGAATAAAGATATCCACTGCTCTAAGCTATGTGAAAAAGGAAAGATATAAATATCAATGAACAAACTTTAATTACTTCGTAATTACTGAAGTAGAATATATTAGCTTAATTATATTCATTTGGGGTTCTATCAAATTAGGGATTTCACACTGTTTACATCCCTGAAACCATTCAACTCCCTATTCATTTGTCAATATATTTGTCAAATGCCAAGAGGTGAGTGATGGCTAAATCCAAACCAAAAGGATTACCTTAAGATTTATGTGATGTACAGAATGAGACAGCAGGCTACAGCAAACATTGTTAGCTTGTTAAGATTGATGCCTACCATTTCTCTATGGCTTTACGGAAATATAAGGTAGAGGTGGAAGAATTACAAGGAAACTGCCAATTTCAAAATGATGCAAAGATGTTATCTCTCCTTGCTGGTTTAAATTCTCTTTTGTGGGCTTCAGTTGTTTAGTGAAGCAGCATATGCCTATCATAAGGGCAGATCACCTAACTTCAGAGCCTCCTGTTTGTTACAAATGCCTTATTCCAGAACAGCTTGCCGAAATCACACTGTGTCTTTCAGTGTTGTCTCTTAGGAAAGCAGCAAAGACTGCTTTTCCACAGAGCTATAGACAAGAGACCTCCTACATAAAAGCAATGGCATTTTATTAGAGGCTGGTCAGTATGAAGCTGTTTGTATTATTTTTATCACTGCCTTTTATATCTGCTTTTATTATATTGGGGATGTAAGCCATCTGCAATCTTCAAGTAGGCGGCATAAAACTATTACAAAGGTGAGATGCTATATCCCCACCCTTAACAAGAAAGTATAAACCAACTTAACCAAATGCTTAATAGAGTAATGGATAAAAATACATGGTATGTTCAAATTGGAGGCTAAACTTCTTACTAGTCAATGCTTCAAAGTAGACTTCATAAAATTCTAGAATTCTGCTCCATAGATAACAGAATATAATAACAGAATCTTGAAATCTGGTTTCTCCTCCCTCCCTCTAGAGCCGTGATGGCGAACCTATGGCACGTGTGCCACAGGTGGCACGTGTAGCCATATTGGGGGGGGGAAGGGGAGTGAGGGGTGAGTCGCGTATGCATGCATGGGGGCGGGGTGCAAATGCAATCTCCTCGCACGTGCAAAGGTTCGCCATCACTGCTCTAGAGTGTCAAATGGGGTGATCTCGAGTTTCCTTCTCGCACCTTCCTATTTCACAGGCTAAGTTTGTGTTTCTCCAATGGTTGCTGCATATTTTCTGGAAGACAATCTCTACACTTTCCCATCTTTCTCTCTCTCTCTCTCTCTCTCACACACACACACACACAAAATTTAATTGCATCTAATCAGAATCAAGACTGACATATCAAACAGTTGTTTGCAGCTCTACAGTGGCTTAATGAAGTAGCTCTGTATATGCAGGCAGATAACAACTGAGAAGTTAACATAGGAAAGTATAGTAGTATATTATAGTAATATAGTATTTGACCCTTAAAAAAGGGGATGAATGGGAAGAGGATGGTAGAAACAAGTGGGATTCAGAGATAAATATGGGTATGTGTATCTTTTCTTTATTAATTTAGATCCATATTCAACATGAAAAGCAGGCATAATTACCTGTTATGAGGGAGGAAGGGATAGGGAGGGGGGAGAAAGAGAAGGAGGGAGAGGGAGAGAAGAGAGTGAGTGGGGCGGAGAGATTTCAAGCTTTTTCTTGAAAGCACAATATGACATGCCTTTGTCTATGGGGATACCAAAATAGGCTGGTAGAAGTAACATTTTAGAATTCATAGCTAACCTAGATAAGTTTCCTTTGAGTTAAAATCCAACTTCTGAAGATTTGATGAAAACACAGGTTTCTTAGGAGCTTTATGAAATATTTATGTAGATTAATACAATATTTTTTGCCATCTGGCATGCTCTCTAATGTCAGCTTCTAGTTTACACACTTACACACACACACTTCAGAGTAAGTGAAAAATTAACACTCTTTTTGCTAACCTAGCAAGACTTTAATAGCAATATTATTTACACTTAGAGAGATATTGATATGGAAATTTGACACAAACAATGTCCCAGATTAAGATCCTGCTAAAATATTATTCTTCTGGTCTACTCAACAATTTGTTTAAAAATACAGTATATATTTTGATACAAAGGATGTGAATCCTCTTTTCCGCTTTAGAATACATACAGGAAAACCCAGAAAAGCCTTGAAAAATCCTGTACATCTTTGAATGTACCGGCTAACCTGTTTAAAGTTCCTCTAATTCTCTGTGGCCAAGTGAAAAGGAGGGAAGAATTGGGGAGACAAATAAATCTGCATTTTCTAATCTTTATAAGTTTGTCCTCGATTTACAACCATAAACTGAAACAAATTTTCTGCTGCTAAGGCGAGACATTTGTTAAGTGAATTTTGCCCCATTTTACGACCTTTCTTACCACAGTTGTTAAATGAAATTGCAGTTATTAAGTTAGTAACATGGATGTTAAGTGACTCCAGCTCCCCATTGACTTTGCTTGTCAGAAGGCAAAAGGGGATCACATGACCCCAGGACACTGCAACCATCATCAATATAAGTCAATTCTCCAGCATCTGAATTTTGTTCACGGGACCATGGGAATGCTGCAACAGCCATTAATGCAAAAAAAGGGTCATAAGTCACTTTTTTCAGTGTTGTTCTAACTTTGAATGATCACTAAATGAACTGTTGTAAGTTGAGGACTACATTTGAATTTGGATCTGTGAAATTGAAAAAAAGAGTAATTCTGAAACTGCAGTATTTACCAACCAATCAAGGAATTTTATTATCATCTGCTAAAAATAAATTATTCTAATCAGGCAAATAACTGTAGTAGTAGGGCACTTTTTTTTTTTAAGGTAACAGTGGATTAAGGAAGAAAAGTCAATATTGGAAAGAAAAATAAGCATTTTTCATGTACAACTATCTATATTCTCAATACTTAATTTTACAAAAAAAATCATGGATGCTGACACTAGAAAGATGCTTTTTAGCAAATAATGTGAACATGGGAATTACCTCTATATAAAAACATAGAAAGCAGTGTACAAAACAAAGATGTAAAAACTGTGATTGTGGGTTACTTGTTCCCCCTTGCTGCAATAATTTTCAAGTCCCTGCAGTGGTATAATGTTTAATGTGATAGAAGGAGAAATTATGAAATATATGGCCATTAACATTTAACTGCAATTCATTTAAATTACATGCAATTTATTTTTTGTCCCGGATCCATACACTTTTTGAAGTACAGTCTTTGGCACACTATAATGAAAGAATAAGTGGGGCTTCCCTTCATTATAAAATATATTCCGTGTGATAAAGATACACAGTATTATCTGCTGTAACTGTGCAGCAGGTAACTAATATTCTGTTTAGTTAAAAATTAAAGTGCCCTGATAGTCAGATTGTACATACATGAATCAGCAAAGAGAAATTTAATTTGGAAAAACCAGTGTACTGTATTCCTAGTAAAAGCCCGTAGTATTGCTGTTGTCAGGTTTCCTTTACAATCATTCTTGTCCCTCCAATCTCCCTACAACACTCGTCTTACTATTGTGGTGGCCAATTTAAAATGGATCGAGTACTGTACAAAGGCCAAGACGTCATAGCTCTAGAAAAATAGTATAACCAGAAGTGCTACACTGATTTCTTTACTATTTCCTCTCTCATCCCTTCTCTAATCCACAGACATGAGGGAGGCACAAATCTCACACACCTAAGAGTGTGTTGAATGATTGATTAAAGACACACCTTTGGGATTAGCAGGAGCATGGTTGCCTAATCCTGGTATATTCTCTAGGGTCAATAATAGTTCATACAGATAATCCTGAGAGCAGCTGCCTTTCCCACCCCCCACCCCCCCACCCCCGAAACCAGCATGGCTTCCAAACAGTGGAAAGATTATGCAGGTCCAGATAAAACAAGGGACGGGCACATGATAAAAGTGGCATGACTGGTTATTGTCATTTATGAATTTTTCAGCAAAAGATTTGGCTTCCCTCAATGCACGAATAGCCAGGAAGAATATAGTATTTGTGTGATATTGAACTATTCAAGCGCAAAAAAAGTTGAAAGTACTAAAGAGTCAAGCATCATGTGGACACACTGTAGAGTAGAGATCCTTTGAAAATAAAAAGCCACCGGACAAGAAAGACGATTATCTCACGGATTTCTCAAAATGAGGAAGGATGGGAGTTTGCACTGGGGCAGAGAAGAAGGTAAAGATTATTATCACTAGTGCTGGCGTTGCCTGAAGTGTGTGTATTCAAAGACATGAAGTATGGTGAAAGTAACTTTTGTGCATATCACATGCAAGTCCGCCCCATTCTAGAGGCAGGTTACCTCAAATCACTGGAATCCCTAATTAGTTATTAAATTGTCTGAAAGGAATTTCACAAGCCCAAACAATGCAAGAAGACATTTCTTAATACCTGATTGTGCTTCATTAAACGGAGCCCAGAAAGGCCCTGGTCCAGCAACAGATCGCTCATTATTTCCTCCACTAGGATGGCGGCTGTGTTTCCTCCATGAATGGGGAGAAGTTGGTGGAGACTGCTGTGGTGAAACGACTGGAGATGTAGACTCCTATAAATAAAGGAAACTAATAAGTGCTGAAACGTATTTGTAAAAATCACTCTTCTTGAGTAAAAACTAGTATCCCAGAAGTGGATTCCTATTTATATAATTTCTTCCCTTCCCTTCCGTCCCCTCTGAACCAGATTATCGATAGTCCAAAAGTGACTTACAAGTGGTGCTTATACTTACAATAATTTCAGTGTCCAGCGGACACTTCATTGGCATTTGTAATCTTCCCAGCTAATTACCAACAAGCAATCAATGGCAACGACAGCAATTAGTTGTAGTCATGCGATGCCTCACTTAACAAACATGGATGAGTCACCTAACTACAAAGGTCCTGCCATCGCTAAGTGGAGTAGTCATGTGTAGCTTCCTTAATGACCACCTTATTTAGTGACAAATTTGCCAATCCCAATTACAGTTATTAAGTAAGGACTACCTGTATGAGGGTACATGGGGAGCTTCAGGGAATGAATAATTTTACTCCTCTCACTTTATCTAGAAGAAACTGTTTCTGCTACTGAATATATGAAGCTGGACTTTGCACAAGATATCATTTGATTAGAATAGGTTAACACGTTTTGAAAGGGACTGCAATCTTTTTGATTGCAGTACAGTATTACATGAATAAATTAATATCTCATCACTGAACAATTAGAATACTCCTCCAAACAATGACAGATGCAACTATTAAGACCACAGCAATTGTCAAAGATTCTTGTGGAATCAAATTTAGTTCTCTTAATTGAGATAAATGAATGAAACAAACAAAAAAATTACAGGACATGCTGGCTGAAACAATTATCACTTGAGATTTTTCTTTACTTTTCTTCAGCAAAATCTGTTCAAAAAATTGGACAGCCAGCAGATATTAAGAGTATGGCAAAGAAGGCAGAATTGCTCTATTCTAGCTTTGTTGATGAAAATCATTCTGACAGTGTCTATGGAGATTCTCAGTCATCCAGGTCATGGTTGTCCCAAAGTTGCTTTTTTTTTTTCAAGAGGCAACTGGACTTTCTGGTTTTTCTTCTCATCCAAGAAGCTTCTTCAGCTCTTCTTCAAAAACAACTGAAGAAGCTTCTTGGATGAGAAGCGAAACGTCTTCAAAGAAAAAGCAGAAAGTTCAGTTGCCTCTTGGGGAAAAAAAAGTACCTTTGGGACATTCCAACAACGGATTTTACTTTGTACATGAAACATTCACCAAGGATAGTAGTTTGTACTCAAAAGTTCTGGAGACATAAAATCTTCAAAAAAGTTTTTCATTCTAATTTACAGCAGTTCAAAACTGTCTTGATACTCAATAGACAGGGTATCACTACAATTTTGCCAGCATTTACTCTCTTATTGCAATTGTTCTCCCCAAGTATGGGGGAGAGCTGACAGGAAATACTCTTTCAAGAATATCTTTTTGTTAACACAATCTCTGGATCAAGCCTAGCTTGTTCAGACACGCCTGATTCCAAAGCGTTCAGTAACAATATATTATATACTTTTAATGGAATTATATTACATGTTCTGCTGCCAGCACCATATACAGAAATCAGTTGAATGCATAATTTTAATACACGTTATAATCTGTCATGTCTATGATAAAGGTTTTCAGTTGAAGGCAGTCAGATGAAAGGTAATCAATAAAGGCTGCTTATATTTAGCAATCTGTTCTCAGCAAGGTAAACAACTTGGTCAAAACAGTATTACTATGGATACATGAATTAGGGCTGTGCAAAGCCTTCCAAAGAGGTATTTTTCTGTGTGGGAACATGTAGGAAGCATCTTTTCTGAAATAATTAAGAGTTATTTACAAGAATGGCATGGAAGCTAATCCCAGATCTTTGCACATGCATACATGGACATCCATTTTGCTTTACTCAGCCATTGGAACCTGTTGACTCTATATACTTACTGCCAATGATTTTCACTTTTTCCCCTTGATTTTTAACCCGCTTTTTCTCCCTAATGTTGGATCAAGATCAATTTTCTTTAAATTGAATCAAGTAAATCATAGGTGGCAAATCTTTACATCAAAACTGTTCCTGAGACCAGAGATCTGGACCAACCTAATTCTACGCAGATGACTGCAGTTTTTAAATAATTCTTCCCTACAAAATAAGTCTCAGATCAGGTGTATCTAATTCGTGGCCCATGGACCGCATGAAGCCCTGGATAGCTAGTAATGTGGCACCATAATCATAAAAGTATAAAAATAATAAAGGAAGTTTGATTTGTATAAACATTAACTATATTATATATTTTATATGCGGCCCAATCAAATTCCTTTTCACTCAATGCAGCACAGGCAAGGCTTGGTTGGATAACCATGTCTTAGACTTGATGAATTTGATGCCAACTAAAATGGCACTCAAGAACCAACAGAGAACAAACTGCAACTTCTCAATACAAAGGAGATAGCACAAGGCTATTATTATTCAAGTATATGGTTAGCTGGAAAAATGGCATTTAAAATAGTGATTAAATGTATTGCTTAAACAACAGAAATATTAGTACCTGAAATCCCCAGTGCTATTGCCTGGTATACAATTTCTTAGACAAGTTAAAGTAAATTAGAGGTAGCTAAGCTTGCAACTATTGTTCTTTCTATTTTAACATATAACAGAACTAGACATGAAAGACACATGTACCCCTAAATCAGCCTCTAGATTGTATTACCTGTTGATCTGTAGCTGGACGTTGCTGAACTATATCGTGGCTCACAGAGCCCTTTTTAGCTTGTATTCTGCCTGGTGGAGGAGGAATTGCACCTGAATAGGAAGATGAGTTATCAGCATCTGAAGAATATAAGGATGAATGCCTTAATTCTTGTTCATTCTTTGACATCACAAATCGGGGTAGGGGGAGGTCTTTGACTGTCAAAATAAGATGACATGGATTAAGAAATTTATATTACAAAATTCCTTTGACTAATAAATTAAAATATAATTTTACTTTGAGCTGTTGCTAAAATTCTTTGTTAAATCATATTGCATTACTATGAAAATAACTAAGATTGTGACAGTTCAGTCAAGATCCAAAGAACAATTATATTTAGTATCAGTATTTTCAAATATAGAAACATCAATACAGGTAATCCTCAATTTACGACAGTTCAATTAGTGACTGTTCCAAGTTACAACACTGAAAAAAATGACTTAAGACCATTTTTCAGAGTTAGGATTTTCCCAGTATCCTCATGGTCACGTGATCAAAATTCAGACACTTGGCATCTGGTTCATATTTATTACCGATTCTGTAATAAAAGAAGGCCATGTGATCCCCTTTTGTGACCTTCTGACAAGCAAAGTCAATGGAGAAGCCAGATTCACTTAAGAACCAGTTTACAAACTTATCTACTGCAGTGATTCACTTAACAACTGAGGCAAGAAAGATGGTAAAATGGGCAAAATTAACTTAACAAATGTCTCACTTAATATCAGAAATTTGGGGTTCAAATGTGGTTGTAAGTTGAGGACTACCTGTAGTTCAATCTAAATATAACATTTAAATATTTTAATAGGGATAACTTATTTTCAAAATTTCCTGAAACCTTAAACACATCTTTTTATCATTTAATATTTTGTGTTTGTTTGTTAATGAACATCAGAAGGCATTTAATTCATAAATACAGGAGTTCTGTAACAGCGAGAAGCTTCCATGAAATAAGAAAATGTAACTTTTAATGCAATGTACAAACATATGTAGTTTTGAATCATTTTTGTCAATAAATAAATATACAAGTTTAATGTTTTTGAATCATTTGTTTAATTGGATTCCCTTGATCTAGGTTTAGGACTTATGGGTAGAACAGATGTTTTAGGTCACATTTAATGCAGAAATATGGAAAATTCAAAAGGATCCACAAACCTTTAAAAAACACTGTATATATTTGCATCTAAACAATAAGACATGGAATCTTAAGATGTATCACAGTAACTTAATGCTGAGCTTACTTGTATCAACTTCCCAAATCCAAATTTTAAGTATTTTATAGCAGTCTTGACCAACTAAACTGGTGAACCTCACGAAGAGAATCAAAATAGTTTCAACTCAGATTCGTGGAAAAGCTTGCATCTATTAATGGGATAATTGATGCTTATTTTAACAGCAAGCTCTCAAATTTGAAAAGTGTAGTGTTGCAGCTATCTCCCTACCCCCCAATAGCACTTTTAAAAATATTTAATCCACTGCAAATTTTTGATATTTAATGAAGTATCACAAGCTGGGCTTTTAGGTTGATAATTCCTCAAGCACCTCAAGCACATAACAGCATAATACCTGAGTAGCCAGGTATTAGAATGCACACGTTTCTCTGCTTGTGCTTTTTTCCACCTGCTTCTATACTTACTGAATGCAGAAATCTTACTAGGCATTACTATTTCATTCTTCTGTAGGTTCACTTATTTATTCCTATTTTCTAGTACAGGAAAAATGATTAAATAAGCACCGACTTTGAGAATAAGTTAAAGTGAAAATCAGGCCAAGCTGTTTGACATTCCTTTTCATATTAAAAACAAAATTCTGCATTTTCCCTTACACTTAAAAATGCATGACAATCTTAAGGCTGAAAGGTTTATAATATATAACAGGTATTCTATACATGTAAGAAATCTAAAACTTGGCTTTCTTTTTTTGTTGCTCAAGAGCTGGAATTCTGTGATTGTTCCACTTTCTTGTGATAGTAAGAACACTAACACAAGTCATGCGTGAGACACAGTTTTATGGGTTCCTTATTTCATTTTTGAGGAACTAGCCCAGTAATATATCATAGTCAGACAACAGGCATATTTTTAAATTTGATTTTAATATTATTTCAAGGCTTACCAGAATTTAAACTTTCCATTCGTAGTGGAAGCCCAGACTGAGCCACTGCAACAAGTTTCAAAGCAATGTAGAATTGGCTTCTTCCGAAGTATCCAAGTCTAGTTGCACCACAAAGTTCCATGATCTACAGACAGATCAATATACATAACGTGAGATTGTATCTGTCTATAAAGCTTAATATGAATATATGCATTCTATCAAAGGAATAAATAATTCCAGAATCCAAAGTTAATGATACTGAGCCATTTCTCAATAGCTATATATTGTAACAAGACAATTTTGCAATGCATGAGTGCATATTAATTATTAATTTCCTCATATATAATATGCATGCAGCACTGCACAGTGTAGTCATGCATTTGTAACTGTAATGAAAAATTTGGCAATCTTAAATGCACATTTTAATAGCCACTCATTCAAAGAAAATAAAATCTACAAAAAGGGCAGCAGAATGAATATCTATAGGTGACTGAAATCATATGAATGTTCCCTACAAATTGCAGCCCTTTGTTTATCAAACAATTCTGTTCACCAATAATGCTAAAATATTATAAGGTACTAATTTCCAAGTTTCTGCTCAATATTTAACTTAAGTATGCATTATGGTACTTAACAGTTCATATTCCTGTTCAGTGAAATATCTTAATTTCAACAGTTTGAATACTAGTACCCAATAATTGGCAATATATTTTGCTGTTTCCACCAGAAAAAGAACCTCATTTTTATTAATTTCTGAGAATCTCAACTTCAGTTTTTAATCATAAATTTTTCTGACAGCAGCATGCTGTACAAGCAAATCTACCGGAAACAATCTGTAATGATCTGACTGACAATATCAACATCAAATCAATTAGCTATGGGAACCAGTACTGCTCAGCAACTTCACTGAAAATTTGGTTTGAAGCATTCTGGAATCTGTCATACCAGATAAAAAAAGCTGGGTACTCAAACCTGAATTATAGTAGTAATAAAACTGATGCAGTTTGGTTTGATTTAATTTTAAAAGGTTCTAGTACACACCGAAAGATAAATATATATAAAAACTATACAATAAATTTAATATAAAATAAAAGGGTCTTCTGATGCAACATAAAAAGGGTGGAATACAATATGTCTTGCTGTGACAAAATATATTCCACAGGCTTGTCCATTAAGTCATCGGGCATCAAGTTCAACTTGGAGGGTTTTTTATTTTAGCTAAGAAATACCACTGAATTTCTAGAGACAGCAGAGAAAGGACTATCTGTAAGAGGAGTTTATTTTATCATAGTATGACCAGTAGACTACAAGCAATCTCTCTTCTTGTGTAAATTTAGTCTCTGCAACCATTTGTACAAAAGCTGCAAATGAATATAAAATAGCATTGCAGGATTAAGCAAGATTAATTCAATCCCATAAATTCCCACAATGTTTTGGGCTGAAAACTGAAATAACTGTTTTTTCTGACTCTAAATACAGTATTGATTCAAAGGTTGTTCATTAATTACCGGTAGTTGATAAATGCTTTAAAGACAAGAGTCCCTAAGTAGGTAAGTTCTTCATATTCTTGAATTCTTTTTGTAATATGTAAATACACACACATTAATTGTATCTTACTTTAGAGTAACTATAGTTATATTTTAGATTTTTTTAAAAAATTGTTATCAGAAACTTAAGGCAGTAGTAATTGAAACATTATCCCAGTTTCAGCAAAAAAACCATGTGCTAAATTTAAGTATAGCTCATAAAGTTCCAGTTCAATTAATAGCAGCTAAACATGATACAGCATTTTAAGTGACTACTTACTGCATCAAATGTACCCATAGCTGTACAATTTTCTAAAAATACCGTTAAAAGAAATTCTTCACATTTGAACCTTAAGGTAAAATTTGCTTTTACATTTATTAAACAACTTAGGGAATAGACACAAACCATGGATTCTGGATTTTTTGCCCAATTCCTTAACAATAGCTCTGTTGTAATTCATCTAAGCAGGGAGTTTAGGATGGAAAAGCTGGAAACATTGTGAGACATTGTCTTACTGTCTTATAGAAATGCAATTGGAGGATTTTTTTTCCTAGATATTTTTCTACACAGTTCTTAACTACATATGGACCTTTTTTTAAAGACCTGAACTCTCTTTATCAGTTTCTCCATCCCTACCAGATGTGATTCACTTTTCAGAAAGTTAGTCTGCTGATGAACGAACAGATGGCATGATAGTCCAGGTGCTTTTACATAAAGTAAAATTTTATATACTTCTGTCTACCAATCACTCCATACAGGTAATCAAATGCTTAATCTATGAAGTTCTAACAGAATCCACTGAACTGCCTGCTCACATGAAACTGCCTAAGCTTCCACTACATTTTTTTTCATAGATTTAAAAACGATGGACACCTAATTTGACCCCATTTTTATTTTCCATAATTCCTGTTTTGAGAGGCTAAAGAGAGGCATAGTCCAAACTTCCCTTATTTATTCCACTGGGGTTCTCTGTTAATAATTTTTCTACTGCATGCTTTCTTTTCAACTAGATTCCAAAAATGGAAGATAGTTTACTTATTGACAGTTCACCTTATTTAGAACTGGAACTTAAGCAATAACTGGCCATGAAAACAGTAAAACGGTATTTATAGGTAGTGTTTCTCTCCATTCTGAGTACAAGCACAAACCATATGAAATACTACAGCAATCCGTGAAGCAATCATTACTTGAAGAGTTATACAGCTAAAAATGAACTGTATTACTATGTGGGCTGCTGGACATTTATGCAATATGCATTTACAATGAGGTGAGTTAAAGCTAAATGCAATATTCTGAATCAACACAGGAGAAATTCTAATTGTTAGGGCTTTTTGTCAAATTATGTCAAGTTTTGTCCTAGCCCACTTCTGAATGTTTAAAGTATGCAATTTCCAAATTCAAACTTTTAAGAACTTCATTGTAAACAATTAAAATACAGCAGAAATGTATATGTATCTATTTTGACTAATATACATAATATTTTGACTCGTTTATAAATGTATCATAATTTTCATATATGAACATACATGGCAAACAGTCACATGCACATTTATTAATGTTCAAAGTCGGGCTTTTTTCAAATAGAAAAAGCAATGAATCAAATGATCTAATGGATCTGAAAAATAAAGACTTTATACCACTGGTTCTCAACCTGTGGTTTGGGACCCCTGGGGTGGTGGTGGTGGTGGTGTCAAACGATCCTTTCACAGGGGTCGCCTAAGACCATCAGAAAACACATATTTCTGATGGTCTTAGGAACCAAGACACCGCTCCTCT
>JANHFM010003807.1:182383-201925 GCA_032468115.1 Grayia smithii
GTGGTATTTACCAGTTCTCTGAACTACTCAAAATTTCCACTACCGGTTCTCCAGAACTGGTCAGAACCTGCTGAAACTACCTCTGGTCTTGATGCTATAGTAGATACCAATTTGTTTATGGTACTATACCACCTTTGAGATGGGCCTTATTAATAGGTTTACAAAACTCTTAACCTGTAGTCTCAACCTATAGCCCTTTGTTTAGCAACCTTTGGAAGTTACAGCAGCAGTGAAAAAAGTAAGTTACAACTTATACTTACGAACTTTGTAGCCTTCTCATGGTCACATGATCAAAATTAGAGTGCTTGGCAACTGGCATTATTTACAATGGTTGCAGCACCCCAGGGTCACATTTGCTGTTTGCAACCTTCCCAGCTGGCTTCCAATAAGCATAGTCAACGGGGGAAGCCAGATTAACTTATTGACTCCATTCTTCACTTACAGTTGCAGTGATCTGCTTAACATTCATTGCAAAAAGGTCATAAAATCAGACGTGACTCACTTTACAACTGTTTAGCAACAGAAATTCTGGTGCCAATTGTAAATCGAGGACTACTATAGAAGTCTGTTGAAGAAAGCTAGTTAAAAGGGTGGCAGCTTTTCAAGTTGTGTTTTCAAGCCATGGTGAAATTATGCTGAAATTCTGCATTTGTACTGGTAATTTAGTGCATTATATGAAAAGTAAGGTATGTAGTTCTTTTTCCCAAATGGGTTATATTTTAAAGTAGAAACATAATCTTAGATTTGGTCTACAAACAGCAAAAGAGGCAGCTAAGTCTTTTTTGTCAAATCTCCATTTAAGGGGGGGATGGGGAAGAAGAAGGGAAGAATTACCTTAAATTCAGAATCATGTGCTTTTCAGAGAAATGTAATGCTGGTACTTTAAATAATTGTTATACTATTCATGTACACAACAGCCCCTTTTGCTAAATTTCATAATATAAAGGCATTTAACGTGAGTAAATGCTTTACATATACAGATACCACATGCATTTTAAGACTTCCTTTTGCAGAATGTGTAGCAAGGTATCTGACTTCCAAATATATAAGCCACTTAACAAGGAAGATAACTGTCTCTTTGAGAATGTGAACTGATAAAAAGGACCCCTCCCTAACATGCATTCATCGTGTCCCTAAGTGCACATGAAACTTCTTTTAAAATCTCAGTATTTGTTTTGAATATGAAAGAAAACAGAAAGGAACAAATTGATAAGGCAACAATTTATTTGTAGGTTACAATGAATGTTGAACATGAAATCAACCTGTTAGTTGAAGAAATTCGACGGCTGGGGACCAAAAGTAAGTATGACTAAATGGCTGTAGAAGGAATATAAAATTAATAGACTCCAAATGTGGTAGAATATAACTGACATAATTTCCAATGTATGTTGGTCTAATATTTCCAGAAGGCACTGTATTGGGGAAAATCTGCAATGTAGAAAAAACCTGCAGAAAAAGCCCCGTTTTAAAAACTAAGGTATAAAACTCAAGATACAAGATTTTGTTCTTAAAATATGGAGTAGATTTGATGAAAATCAATAAAGAGCTGAATAAACTTCTGGCAACAGTTCAAACGTTAAAGGAAGTGGTGAAGGCTTTTACTTCAAGCCAGTCTGATAAGTTTGTTACAGAATATAAATTATTGTTTATGTGCTATCAAGTTGGTGTGAATTCTTAGTGACTATATTTTCTCCTGTTCCCAATCTGGTTCTTCTGGTCTTTCAGTGGTGCATTTATGACCACTTTAATTAAACCATCCTCTTTCTGTCTTTATTTCTCTTTCCCAATATTATAGACTTCTCTAGAGAACTGTCTTCACATAATGTATCCAAAGTGGGATAATTTGAAACCCATGAGTACCCTGGGTTGATTGGTTTGATGATCAATTTGTTTGTTCTTAGTTATCCAAGTCCAGAGGACTTCTCCAACACCAACAGGATATAAATATTGATTACTAAATAGATAATAAGAACAGTATGGGAGCCCCCAGACTATTTAAGCCAACAGCATGCATCTGTAGTTCTAATAGCATTATATAGAATAATCAGACTGCTAATTTTCTTTCAAGGGCCCCCTGTGCTTCTGAAAACTGGTGCCAAGTTTCCCATACTCAGAGCTACTAATGCAAACTTTACTTGTGACATAGGCAATCATTTAATGGAAAAAAACAATCTCTTCTGAGGGGATGCCTACTTGCTTGTGGAAACTTGGCAACAGTGAGACATGATGTCTAGGTTGATACATCATGTTATCTTTGTTTACTCCAGTGGTGGGTTGCTCCTGGTTCTGTCGAACTAGTAATAAAAATGGAGGGAGGCTCTGCCTACCCAGCTGGACATAATTGATGAGCAGAAGCCTCTGTGCATGCACAGGTGTCCGCGCCCATGAGCGCATGTGCACTGTTGCAAACCGGTAGTAAAAGTAAGTAGTACCCACCCCTGGTTTACTAGTTGAATATTAATTAGGTCACAATTTATGTAACAGACCAAAACTATATTTGAGTCCCAGTTTACTCACTGAAATTTTTTTCATAATTTTCCCACTTTTAAAATAAAACTGGATTATGTGCATGTTCAAACTGCTAGTGTAAATTTAGGTTTTAATCAACAGCCTAAGTAGCAGTTTGTAAATTCACTATACTAGTGTGCCTTTTTGGAAAGGGCATTTAAATGCAATCTTATTTTTTTCCCATTGACTTTAATTTCAGATGATATTCACGTTCACTAATCACAATACGTTAAAAAATAAGGGATTTTTTTGTTGCTTTCTGCTTCATATATCATTGCTATTTGTAAAATATTTTTATAACTTAACATGTAGGGAAACCCATCTAGTTGTGGTTTATTCAACAAACCATGGCTAATATGAAGCCAGTCAGTATTAATCGTAACTACCTTGTGTTACTTTGGGCCTAAATGATACCACATTTTCATGATTATTATTCAGTATATAGTCTATTTTCAGTGATTAAAAATGGAAGATTAACTTTTTTTAAAAAATAAGTGTTAAAATGTGTTTTTTTCCAACCATAGGTTAAAGATTTTTGATACATTCTTCAGCAGTGTCAGCAAATCTAAAATAATGTTGCAGAGATTACTCATTTGATATAGTTTACTATTTGATCTAATGGATTTGGATTTAATAATAATTTTTACTGATTTGTGCCTCTGAGTATATGTTCTGTTTAAAATTTAACATATTGGTTGTATTTTCACATTTAATCTTATTAAATGAAATTAGAAAGCTTGAAAATCTCCAGGTCCAAAGACTTATTGGGAGGTAAGATGTTAATATGTCATTTTATCCTCATGCTTTCTTTTGTCCAGATCCTGATGGGACATTGAGTGTGAAGTTTGGAGTGCTGTTTGCTGATGAGAAATGTGCCAACCTTTTTGAGGCTTTAGTGGGAACCCTGAAAGCTGCAAAACGACGGAAGATTGTTAGTTATTCTGGCGAACTGCTTTTGCAAGGAGTTCATGACAATGTTGATATCTTGTTATTGCAGGATTAGTTACTTTCCTAGCAAATGGCATTTTCATTAGGTATCTATATGTTACTCAGATCAAGATGCATTTGATTCAAAGTATATCTTATTGAATTATATATAAAAATTCTTTGAAGGCCTTTTAAGATATTCTTTTCTGAAACGCCTGCTACAAAGTTTGTTGGGCCTTTTTTGGGGGGGCGGGATTTGGGAATTACATTCTCATATCTGAGATGTTGTTAAACTTTGAGAATTCCTTACACATTAGCAATATTAACAACCTAAACCCTGCTACAAACTTCCAAATATGTGTTTCTGGGGATTCTGTGATTTCTTTTGCATTTTTTTAATGTATGCTCATTAATGAAGGAGAGAATGTTACGGAAATCATTTCAAAGAAGAAAATAATGTAAGAGAAATGTGTCATTAATGTGTTATTTTTCACTTAGTTGGTTACAAAGTGACCAAGACAAAGTGTTTTTGCCTTTTATTATTACAATAATTTCTCCAGTTATTGGCAAAACAGACATAAATTAAATTCTGAGGAAATACTTGAAAGGGTATTTGGATATTTTCTTTGGCAGTGTTTCATTGCTAAATGGGAGTCTTGCTGCTGAGAAATTGTCCATCCAGTTTTGCCTCCCAAAAATTTGAGAATCTCAAAAGACCATTTGTGTCTAATTCATATAATATTCCTTTTCTCAGGGTAAAGTTAGAAAGAGAAGTGGGAGGACAGTCCTTCTATTCCTCAGATTCCAGTTTCTCTATAACGTCTCTATTACTTGATGATGATGCCCTTCTGGGAAATGGGTGTACCTTAAACAAACTGTGTAGATCATTTCAAAAAGCACTAAGTATTATCCAAACTGCTGTTATGGCAAGTTCATTCCTTTTCTATTTGGTCTGTTTGAGAAAGAAGTGGAATAGGGTGTGGGAAATGCTCATCTGAACCCTCTCTGGCAGGCATAAGGGAGTGAACACTTGAAAAATAGAATATGACATAAAACGAGAAGAACAGGAAGATTGCCTCATAGAGGATATGAATATGCGAAATTCGTAGAATTGTATAAGACCATCTCACAGAGGTCCATTCTTTTAGTTTTTTACAAGACGATTGAAGTGCACTTCTCATTACTATAATTCATCTAGAAAATTAGCAAATCACCAATTCTTCCTCCTCTCCCCTCCTACCCAAATACTTGAGGATTAAAGACTGTCTAAATGGCAACAATGGTGTCATAATACATTTTGTCTTTTAGCATTTTATCTTTTAGTTCTTCTTATTCTATGCATTCTATTCTATTCTTTGCATGATCCTTTTGTGTCTAATTGATTCAGTGGCTAGCTGGTCTTCCTTAGAAGTCCTTAAAGGGCTTCAAAGTAAAATACTTCATCAATAAATAAAAATCTGGGAGTTATTTTTAGCCATTTCATTCTGTGAAAAAAATGCCTTTAATTAAATAAACATTTCATGTACACCAGGAAAATTTGGTCTCAAAAATACATATTTTTGGTATTTACAATAAAATATTTCCAATTCTCACCAGTGTGGTTTGTTTCTTGAAATAGCTCACCTGACCACTAGAATTCTTATTTTGTAAGGATCCTCTTTGCCAATTCTGTACACACTTGTATTAACTTCATCAAGATTGAAACATTCAAGAAAAAGAAAACATAATTTGTTATGGTGATTGTGGAGAATAGGAAAGCAATAGTACTTAATCTAAAATGTTGCTTTGATGCTTATGAAGGAATTTGATACAGTATTTTCATTTCTGGAACAATTTACATATTAGTTTAAATAATGCATTCTATGTTAGGAGTGATCTTATTAAAGTTATGATTCAAGATTAAGGACATTACTTACCATGAAAGAGAAGCAATTGAGCTTTCAATATGTCTTAAAATAGCTGGAAATATTTTGGAAGTTTACGGTGTGAATTCTGAATAAACAAGGAAGCAGTGCATCAGAACAAAGGTATTAGTGTCTGATTTCAAAACAAGATAATTTTCTATGGAAACTCATGTCTTTGAATTAACTGACACCTGGTTGACTAAAATGCTAGAGGTTTAAAGATTAAAATTTTTTGATTAAAGTTTATGTTCAAAGGACATACTTTTAAATTTTAAAATCTTAAATCATTTCTCATTCTTCAAAATAACTGTATAGTATATGCATTTTCTTATGATTTATGGTGATTGCAATTTTACTTTAGAAAATAGAGGAAAAAATCCCAAAAGAACAAAATTTCAGATGTAATGGATTAATATGAAACATAAATTGAACCATAGCACCGCCAAATATTACTTGAGAGGTTTATAGTGTAGACGCTCAAATGTTAGTTTGGTGCAGAAAAGATCCAGATTCCATCCTAGTCAGAAAGGTTTACTGGGAAACATAAGTGATTTTCTCTCAGCCCAACACACTTCAAAGAGCAGTTGTTTTGTGGAAAAATGGAAGTATTATGTATGCTGCCTTGAGGGCCTGAAGAAAATGTTGGATATAATTCTAACAAACAAACTGCTATTGAGACTTGAGAACCAAATATAATAAGCTGTAACAATATAAGTTTAGATAGTCATTAACTGGCCCACACATTCAAGAAAGCATTCAATACATACTGTAGTATGAGCTGGCTAGGATATTTTACTCCTAATATATATGGTATAGATCAGTGATGGTGAACCTTTTCGCCATCGCGTGCTGGGAACCGGGGGGGGAGGTTGGATATGCAGCCCCCTTCGTGCATGCATGCACCACACTCCCCCTCCCCTACTCCTGGCACATGATGGCCCATCTTTCTCTCTCCTCAAGCTCCAGAGTGTTTCTAGGAGCTTGGGGAAGGCAAAAACGGCCTTCCACACCCCTCTGGCGGCCCTCCGGAGGCAGGAAATGATCCGTTTGAAAACTACTAGTCCACTGGAAATTCTCAAATGGGTTGTTTCCTGCCTCTGGAGGGCCTCTGGGGGTGGGTGGGGAGGAAGGCCATTTTTGTTTTCCCCCAAGTCCCTAGAAAGGCTCTGGAGCTTGGAGAGAGAGAAAAACAGGCCTTCCCCATCACCCCCGAGGCCCTCCGGACTATTTCCTTACTTCCAGTGGGCCCAGAAGACCCGAAAATCAGCTGGCCGGTGCTCATGTGTGCCGGACCTGAGCTTCTGTGCCCTCAATATGGCTACGCGTGCCACAGGTTCGCCATCATGGGTACAGGTAAACCAGACTACATTCAAACCAGTATTCTGTGTCGCAGTCACCAAATGATAAAGCTGCCTGCCTATATAATCCTGCTTTCCGAATCGGAATATCTTCTAAGTAAGAAATGTTGTGACTCCCTTTTCAATTTATGTATTAGCTAGAGGTTGAGTCTGGAATCATAACATAATGAAGATCAGATAAGCTGGGCTAACTTTTATAAGAAAAAAAATTGGAAAGTGCTTTAGTCATTTTTCTCAAATGATACAACGGCTCCTTTACCTTATTATTTAGGCAATAATAGATGTGAAGGAATCTCACTTATCTATTGTAGGCAATGAACTTCATTTTAAAAACATTTTACTGTCCATTTTCATGCTGTGTATAAAGTTGTGCTCTATGATGTTTCTTATAGATTTCCTTCCTTGTTTCCTTCTCATAAAGCAGGTAGCATCATCTACTATACCTTAACAAAGTTAAAGTGGTCAATATATTACATCAAAGCCTATCAGGTAATCATAATGTTTTAGACAAAATTCAGAAATGAAAAAATCCTGGGGTAGGAGGCACTAGAAATCTGTTTTCATGCGGTTGGCAGGAAAATAATATCAATATATTTATATAGTAATCAAAAAACATGTTTAAGAAAAATCCTATTACCATATTTTGGGAGTACAAGACACACCTTTTTCATCCCTAAAAGGGGGTGAAAAGTTGGGTGTGTCTTATACATTGAATGTAGCCTCACCCACCCACTGGCCTCCACCCTTTTGGCCTCTGCCTCCCATCAATTTACTTCTTTAGAGCAAGCAGAAACAGACTATTTAGCTTCAGCACAGCCTAATTAGCACATCGATTGTCCCGACGGTCAGCTGTTCCAGGCTGCAGCAATTGCCATTGTTTGCTACATGGGCCTCTGTTGCTTGCAGCAAGGAAATAAATTGTTGGGAGATTTTTTTTTTCTTCTGCTAATCAAGCTATGCTGAAAATGAAAATGAAAGTAAAGCAGGCGGTTTGCTGCAACGAGGTAAAATTGCTGGGAGGCAGAGGCAGATTTTTTCAGCAAAAAAGCCTCCTCCAGGAAGAAGCTTCAGAAAAGAAGTATCCAAAAAACTCAAGACTTTTTTTCTGAAGCTTTGGGAGGATTTCAGAGGCTGAAAAAAAAAAAGTTTTCCTGAAACAGTTTCAGAAGTTTCAGAGGCAGAAAAAAAAGCAAGGCAGAGCTCATAACCATGGAACCTGCTGCTAAAATTCACCTCTGGGAACTGCCGATTGGGGGTATTCCAGGAGGCAGATCCACCTCCAGTCAACTTTTTTATTATCTTCCTCCCCAAAAACTATGGTGTGTCTTATACTCCCAAAAATACGGGTGAGTTTTATATAAAGGAGAACTGAAAAATCTCATTGTAATAATTCAGTACTAGTGCTGTCATTAGTAAGGAGACATACAGGTAGACAATTAGAACCATAATTTCAGTTGTAAGTTGTACTTAAGGCAATTATATGATTGCATCTGATTTTACAACTCTTTTTATGGTGGTGGTGAAGTTAATCATGTGGTTATAAGTGTGAACCGATTCCCCTGGAAACCAGCAAAACACCCCACTGGAAACTGGCCAAATTGCAAATATGTGACTGCAGAATGCTTCAAATGTGAGCCAGTTGCCAAATGTTCAAAATATGCTCATGTGACCAAGGGGGAGGAAGGTGATGTGATATTTTACAACATCTGGATGTGCTTATGGCCCATAAAGCACCCTTTCCAAGATTGTCATAACTGAACAGGCATTAAATGACTAGTTGTAAGTCAAGGACTATCTGTACAGATAGTATGTAAAACATTTCCAAAAATTGAGCCTATTCACATTTTTAACATTTGCATTATTAAAGAGTCAAGCTAATGTAACAGACTGGAAAGGAGATTTAGCCCTTGGTCCCCATCTTGATCCAAATCCAGACTGCCCTCTTTTCTCCCCTTGCAAATAACAGCAGAAATGTTTCTGATTAAATTAAGAAGATAGTGTGGTCAAAGTTACTTAACTTTTTAATAAATCTGGATGAATTTACAGCCCATGTTTTATCAGTTGCAGCTTATCAAATTAAGCAAAACTGGCTGGATTTACAAGTTAAACCAAAATTAAAACTACTGTGGAAATCCATTCCCATCTAGTTGTCTATGGAGATTCTCAGCCATCCCAGGCATGGTTGTCTCAAAAACGCTTTTTCAAGAGGCAACTGGACTTTCTCGTTGTTCTTTGAAGACATTTCGCTTCTCAGGAATATCTGAAGACGTTTTGCTTCGCAGGAACATCTGAAAAGCTCAGGAGAACCGAACATACGTGCACACTTTAAACTCAAGAATACACTAAGGCAGAAGCTTATCCACCCCAAGGATAAAACACCCAGACACAAACTGAGCAACGTGGCATATGCAGTTCAATGCAGTGAGACTTGTGCAGATCTGTGCATTGGGGAAACAAAACAACTACTTCATGAACACATGGCACAACACGGGAACAAACCCACCAGGATGAGATTCAGGAGTCCATCTGCATTTAAAAGACAAAGGCTACTCTTTTGAAGACAGCAAAGCCCACATTTTGGACAGAGAGGTCCGCTGGTCTGAAAGATGGCTCAAAGAGGCTATCTATGTCAAAACTGAACAGCCCTCTCTCAATAGATGGGGGAGGGACACAATATCATCTATGTCCAATTCCAAGAAGGCTCCTTTTGCAATACTCAGGTGACCTTCAAGACATAGATAAACCTGCAGTGGCTTCAAGGATTCTCTAAATAAATGCAAATGGCCAGTTGTCTGCAAGCAATATATATCCTTTCATTCCCCACCATCCAGTCAGAACTGAAGAAGTTTCTTGGATGAGAAGCGAAATCTCTTCAAAGAAAAACCAGAAAGTCTAACTGCCTCTTGAAAAAGCACCTTTGGGACATTCTCATCTAGTGCTATGAAAAATATTTCAGCAAATATTTCGCTGAAGATACAGCAATGAGTTGGAAAACAAATCAAAACCCAGAAATGCAACCAAGAGCTGTGTTTTCCATTTTTTAAAGGCATTTTTTTAGCATTAAAATACCCTAAGAAAAACTGACAATTTAAGGACTCTGGAAAAGTCTTGTCCACACAAACTACATATATCTGCCAGCATTGGCCCTCATCACACATTTAGAATAAAGTAACATGTTGCAAATGGGGCTACTTCTGAAGACTTATCATAACCTGAACCTGTTAGAAAAGGAGTATTAACAGATGAAAGCAACAACTGTAATATAACCAGTGGTAGCTCAAGGGCATATCAGGCCACACTGACTGAGGTGTACTGATTTTGCATTTTTAGAATGATTCAGCAGGACAGTGCCTAGGTTTCGGCACTTAATGCTAGCACTGAATATAGCACCAATTCTCTAGTTGTTGCATTAACTACCAAACATCTGATTCAAGGAATGAGATGTTACAATTGGTTTTAAGCTTGGCTCTGGGATAGCTTATGGTCCATCTTTTCCAAGGGGATCTGCCTAGCCTCTGCAAACAGGCTAGGTAGTACCCCAAAAGAAGGTACGGGGTACTTATACTCCTGCCTGGTCAAGAGATCAAAGGCATAAGGCTCCAAAAGCAGATTTTTTTTTGAAAGTGGCTCCTGCTATGGAACACTTTACCCTCAAGAGCTCTGCCGGCTTCTCTCTTTATTTGCTTTTCACAGAGGCATGAAAACAGTTCTTTGGCACCAGGCATTTGGAAGTGGACATTTAATATTATGACTGTGTATGGCATTGGGCTGTTATTTTTATTGCACTGACATTTAATACACATGCAGACATATACTCTCTCACACATCTTTATATATCAAGCTATTACACCTGCAAACATAGGCTTTTAATTTTATTGTAAACTGCTCTGAGTTTAGGGAGCTGAGCAGGACATAAATTCATATAAATTAACCAATTTCCATCCAGGGAGCCAGATCACCTGTTGAAGAAAGAAAGAAAACCAAATAAAAGAGAAAGGCCTTTCAAATCACTACAAATTCCCACCATAAATAATACAGATAAATAAAATTCATAGGATTAGGGAGAAAAAGACTTACGGTAAGCCTCCTTTATATACGTGAAAATTTCATTCCTTACCCATATCTATGTGTAGATTCCTGTTGTGATCTTTTAATATAAATATTTAAGAAATTATTCAGCAACAGATACAAAGCTTTAACTCTGCATGGGGCCTCCTAAATTTGTAGGCATTTCCCAAATAAGGAGTTTGAAGGGATTTTTACAGGTTGTTCTAGAGCTTTTTTCTTCCAATAATTCAGAATTATGTATGTCTGTGTTGAGTCACAGAGTGTTATTCTGAATGAACAACAGTGCTTAGTTCTAGAGGAGGAAACCCATGTATTGGCTTTATGTGGGCAGTGGACTTGGATACAGCACTAAAGCAGCACAACTGCAGGAGAAAATTATAGGTTTGTTGTAAAAGATTGATGTGAAAACATAGTAAATGCATTTTAAAGACTAATGAAGAGTATAACGAGCTGTAATGCATAAATAATCCTACTGATAAAAATATTACTTCACTTCAGAACAGCAGAAATATCCTTTGAATTAAAACATAATAATAATAATAATATAAATTAAAATTAGGCAGTACAATAATCCTACTGATAAAAATATTACTTCACTTCAGAACAGCTTCAGAACAGCAGAAATATCCTTTTAATTAAAACATAATAATAATATAAATTAAAATTAGGCAGTACAAACAACAATGAAGAGATAAACTTTCCTGATTTCAGGATATAATCCTGCAGAGCTGTATGTTTATAAGCATCATAATGGTATTTTGGAAGCTGCCTGGGCTAGCAGACAGAAATTAGGTAAAAAAACCCTGAGAGGGTAAAACAGGCATGTATTTGCAAGAGAAAATGCATAATGGTACTCTACAAGGTAAGGCAAATAACTATGTTTAAGTACAATGCCAATTCCTAGTTTTCCTTGAGTTCATGAAATGGGACATAATTACCCTGGTTTTAGTATCCCTTAAAAAATAAAGTAAGCCTGTGTTACTTTATCATAACACAATGATCATTTTCTTTTGCAAAGGTATCTTTGGAAGAATCAGAATAATTTCATCCAAAGCTTAATAGTAATTCTCCCCAGGTCTAGAAATTTGGAGAACTTTTCCCAAGTGTTGCAGAAAGAAACTTCTGAATAGAAGGGAATTGGGTTTGTTTTTTCTTAGAAAATGGAATTAGAGCATCAACTCTGGATTTGCAAACTGTGGTACGTATAGTATGGTTGTTTGGGTTTTGCTTATTGTTATTTGGGAATCCAATCTTTTGTGACTTGCAAAACAGAGTTTACTAACATGAACTCTTCTTTTAAACAGTGCCATACCATAAGGTGTGCCTTTTTGATTTGTGGCCTCTGGAGTACCCCTCCACCCCAAGCCGCTGAAATTCAAATGGCCCTGAATTGTTGGCCTTTAGAAAGACCCTGGAACTGGGATGGGTAAGTTCCCGTTGGGAAGAGTATAACTGAGAGCCAGGTTGCCCACTATTATTATTAGTTGTTGACTTTTTTTACCCTGCTTGTTTCCTGTTGGGTGGGCAACCATACAGATTATTTAATATTAAATAAATAATCAAGCAACTTCCCAACTATCTGTGGCACAAAAGAATTATGACTTAGCACGATTTTTTGGGACCACAAATGGATGAGGGCTTGCTTATTTATTTCTTTATTTAATGTTAAAATAATTGCTCCATCAATTTCCTTCAGTAAAGGCAAGTTCACTTTTTTCTCCTGTTATTATACCTTAGGAAAATAAATTGTAACATCACTCCTGAACAGCACAGATCCTCTGAAGGTGATGAGAAACAAATTAAAATCCACACAGGCAATATTAGGCCACATGAAGGTATACAAAATCATTCCAAATTTTTGAATTTCAAGAACTCTTCAAGGCAACACCTGATGATGTGTTTGCTTGCGTTCAGAGTAAGGGGACAGAACACCTGGGTTAAAAAAAATACAGCTGATAAAAGAGTTTTATTTGCTATTCTTCCTTTGATCTATATTCTAAAGTAGATACTGTCATATTCTTAGAGAGACACAAAATAAAATGATTGCTTAACATTTGTTGTTATTAGCATTGTTATATTTTAGCATTAGCATTAGATTTTCTGCCATGGTGATCCCAAGCCTGGATGAGAAAGGAGGAAATTTGGGCATTGGTCTAGTAACCTGCCCCTGTAAAAATTATAATTGCTACAGAAACAGCAATAACAATCTCTGTTGTTATTATACAGTATAAAGAATTTAAGCACTGCACACAAAAGCAATGAAACACAATACACTCATTCCTTTTTTAGTGACTATCCCGGTTAGCAACCATTTGCAAATACAACTGTAATAAAAAAACTCACTTTCTGACCAAATGCGTACATTTACAACTAAGTTTGTATGTTTGACCACAACACATTTCAGAGTGAAAGTAATACTGGAACAGCTGATGGAAGGCATCATCTGAATGAGATGGTAGGAACCAATAATCTTCTCAATATCTCTCTCCCTCTCTCTCAGGTATTCACTTAGCAACTATTTTGCTTAATGACTTGGTTGTTGGAAATTGAACTGGGTAATTAAACAAGGAATGGGTCTACAGCAGGGGTGTCAAATTGGGGGCCTATGGACCATGCCAACCCCGGCTCCACAAAGGCAGAAAATATCACAATGTCATGTGATACAATCAAGTTTCACGCCCATGGTCTACAGCTTTGGGAGATAATAGCCTTTCCTTCACTGGTTCCATCTAGATTAAAAACTGGATGGCAACTCTGTCCAGGAAGCTGTAGTCACAAAATCTGCCTTGGACAATGGATTTGACTAGAAGATTTTCAAGATTCCTTCCAATCCCTTCATTTTGTGATTCTATGAATCTACTTGATAACAAAATAAAAATTGGAGAGGCAGTTTTCTCTCTAGTTACCAAAGGTGACCAATCCTGGCTTTTCTTGCTATTATGTTCTTCCTTAGAAGCCGGGATACAGTTCTCAATAGTACTTTTCTCCTGGCTGAGGGATAAGACTTTTCTTCAAGCTCTTTGCTCTATCCCTGGTTGAAAGACAGTAATCACAGAAATACAGATGTTGGGAGCCCAGAGAGATAATCTAGTTTAATTTTCAAGCCCATGGTATGTATACATCTATATTAAGAGGTCGAGAATGTGATTACCAGTCAAATTCAACAACTGCTCCCTTCATCAATTGCCTACAACATCAACAAAACAGTGCTTGAATGAATTGTAATGCCATTCTGCTTCTTTTCAGACAGGCATAGCAAAGTCTGCCTTGAAATTTTCATTTCCTTTTTTCAGGTCCTTTGAAATTGTTGTTTTCTCCTATTCCAGGGTTGTCAAACTCAGATGACACGTTGGCATCATGTGATGTATCACAGTTGTTTTCCCTTTGCTAAAATGGGGGTGGCCGAGGCCAGCACGTGACACATCTGGCCCGTGGGCTGTGAGTTTGACACTCCTGTCCTATTCCAATAAACATTGCAGCAAATATTTCCTTTGCTCTTGTTTAGCTATCCCATTGCTTCATTCAGTGCCCATTCACAGGTGCGACAAAAACAGGTGCGATTAAAAAGCAACTTTATGACCAATATTAGCATTTAACAACTTTGCAGATTTGTAAAGCAAAGGAAGCTGGAGTAAGATCATAAGTGTTTTGCTTAACAACCAAGTTGTGGTCGGTAAATGAGGACTACATATAGGCTTGAAAGTTGCATCAGCAAAAAATATTTAATACGATTCTTACATGAACTGTCAGAATGGAGCACTTTAATGTGTGTGTGTTTTTCAAAAAAAGGTATAATATTAATCAGATGTCTCATAGTTTTTAAGCAAAACAGTGAGCTTTTTAAAAGTTGAATTAGAAAGATAGGTACCCTGTTTTCCCCAAAATAAGACATCCTCTGACAATAAGCCCAATCAGGCTTTTGAGTGCCTGGCAATAAGGCCCAGCGCTTATTTCAGGGTTTAAAAAAATATAAGACAGGGTCTTAGTTTAGGGGAAACACGGTAAAAAAATTTAAACATGCCACAATATTAAATAAATCTTCTTTGCATATGTACTAACTAGACCAGTGTTTCTCAACCTTGGCCACTGGAAGATGTGTGGACTTCAACTCCCAGAATTGAAGTCTGCTGGCTGGGGAATTCTGGGAATTCTGCGAGTTGAAGTCCACACATCTTCCAGTGGCCAAGGTTGAGAAACACTGAACTAGACTAAGAAACTGCAAAGAGGTTGGGAATATAGCTCAAGACATTTTTTAAGAAATGATCCCAGGTTAGATCAAGAATGACTTCCATTGTGGAAATAGAATTAATTAAGAGATCCGTTAATTACTGAATCTTATGACTCCTAACATGAAATATGATTTTTATCTGGGAAAAAGCCACCCCAGATTAAATACATCACATATTTGTATGTGAAATTTTCATTCTTATATCTGGGAATAAACTGCACAAAACATAATGGGGCTAAGTTTTTATTGCATTCTAAATGATTGCACCTATTGATGATAATATGTACAGAATTTTGGCATGCTTCTGGCAATATGTCAACATACTAAAAACTCCTCTGGTCTTAATTTATTGCATGAGCAACTAGAACTTTCCCCCTTCTGACAAGCAACTTTTCTTGAACTTGCAGCGTGAAAATACAGATACAAATACAGACAGCCCTTGATTTACAACTACAATTGAGATCAGAATTTCCATCCTAAGCAAGGTGTTATGTGAGTCATACCCAATTTTACAAATTTTTTTGCCAAGAGTGTCATGCAATTATTAACTGAATCACACAATTGTTAAGCAAATCCAGCTCCTCCTATTGACTTTGCTTGTTGGAAATGAGCTGGGAAGGTTTGCAAATGGTGATCACATGACCCCAGGATGCTGCAACCATCATATATGCCAAGTGCCCAAATTTTGTTCATGTGGATATCAGGATGCTGATAGTATGGAACCTGTTGTATATCTCTTTCTGCCACTGTAATTTGAAATGGTCACTAAATGAATGGTTCCAAGTCAAGGCCTGGCCATAGTAACAGATATGAAATAAACTAGATATATTTCTTGATAAAATTTGAAACTGACCAAGTACAGGCATAAATGAATCTTAAATTAACTCTAAAAAAAGCAAACAGATTTCCTGCCATGTTTGTCAAATAATAACAACAAAGCTCCCAGTCTGAATTGAAATTGCTTGATGAAAAGCAAAAGATTAAGGTTTGTGAAACTAGTCAGATAAACACAGGATTTGGAGCTCTTATATAAAGTTATTCTCTAATTAGACATCAGAAACAGATGGTTTATTCCACATTGTCGGCTGCTGCCCTGCATTCAGACAGATATTTTGGTTACATCACATGTTATATCTTGATGCATTCCCCCCTTTGAGATGTTTTTCTCTATGTTTGTTTTTTAATCTGCTTCTACAGAATTGTTTTTATTTTTTATTTTTTTGTACACCACCCAGAGTCTTTTTGTGGGAGAGGGGCAGCTATGTAAACTTGATAAATACATAGGTACGTCAGTAAGTAGATAGATGATAGATAGCAATAGCACTTAAGACTTAAATACCGCTTCACGGTGCTTTTACAGCCCTCTCTAAGCGGTTTACAGAGTCAGCATATTGCCCCCAACAATCTAGGTCCTCATTTTACCGACCTCGGAAGGATGGACGGCTGAGTCAACCTTGAGATTGGTGAGAATCAAACTGCCAAACTGCAGTCAGTCAGCAGAAGTAGCCTGTAGTACTGCATTCTAACCACTGTGTCATCTTGGCTCCTCGGCTGAGTTCTGCTCTGTTCGGTAGGCAAGTAGGTAGATAACACAGATATTTTAGTTAGAACCACAAAGTGATATACAAGACTTCATAGCTGTTGGCAGAAGAGGTGATGAACTGCACCCTCTCTCTGAATACTGAAATATCGGCTTACTATACAGGCAATCCTTATGATTAACTGAACTCTCAACTAGTCATAAGTTATCACATGACCATATCTGATTTTAGGACTTTTGCAGCGGTTACTAAGTCATTTAGTGAATCCATTGGTCTCTATGGGGCATTTTTTTTTGCTAAAAACTGGAAATAAATGCTAGTTTCTGGCAAAAATGTTGTAAATCATGGCCATGTAATTGCAGGATGCTGCAAATGCCATAAATGTGGCTCAGGTTTTTGACCACCCAAAACAGGATCATTGTGGGGGAGGTGGATGCTGGAACTTTGAATCTGGGTCCAAAGTACCTTTTTCTGAAGTCCATCGTAACTTTGAACTATTTCTAAGTGACTGTTTTTTTTTTTAAAAAGAAATATAAAGCACAACTCAACACTGCATGTCTGGAAAAGTTTAAACACAGTAAGAAGTTACAGGTACATTTCCATTGAAATTTCAAAGCCATATTGAAATAATATTAAGAAATAAGGCTGGGACGTTATTTCATGGCCAAACCTGCAGCTCTTTTTCAAAAGGGCCAAACTCAAGTCAGGTCTTGTAAAGATTGTGCTTTATTATGGGAAAAAAAAAAAACATTTTAATCCATTCTTTGCATGAAGAAACAGGCTTGGTAGTTATTTTCTCCCCAACCTCACCCACAGCTGTCAAACCATCACCAAATGGCACGCCCGGGATAGGCAGGTTGAAATCTGGCACTGTTAATAGATACACATTTAAGATCGATTTCCAAGTAAGGCTGCAATCACATGGCATCATCATCATCATCATCATCATATTCACTTTCAATCCTTAAATGCATTCTATTTGAAAGTGATTTAATTAATACTCCATTGGATTACTCCACGTTCGGTTTCTTTCTTTCGGTTTCTCTTTTCGCCATGGTCTCCCCCTTCATTTACTGGCCCGTTTCCCTTGGCAAACGTTTTGGGGCGGAACTCCAAAGGAATTCTTCCAGTCTGCACTTGTTGTATCGAGGTTTGACCAGCGTTTACTTGCCTACCTGCCTCTCTCCCTCGCACATATACAGTACAGAGATCTTGGTCGAACTGCACTCACCTTCCGGCCTAACCCAACGCGCTTCACCTCGCGTCGCGGCGAGAGAAAGGAAACGTCCACTCTTGAGAGATTAGCCGCTAATCGGATCAGGAGTTCTTACCCAAACTCCCTTCCCTTGCTTTATTCCCGTGTACCGGGCCTGGAGGAAAATCCAATCGCCGTTTGTAAACAACAAGCTCCGGGAAAGGAAAGGCGGCTTTCTTAAGTCCGAAGGCGAGGCTTAAGCGCCTCCTCGTTGCTGTCGCAAGTCCAGCCTCTGAGCCGTGCCTTCCTCCTCCCTTCCTTTCACTTGCTCTTTGCATAGCACTGTCGCCAAGGCCTGGCAGGCGAGAGAGAGGAGAGAGAGAGAAAGAGAGAGAGAAAGAGAGAAAGAGAGAGAGAAAGAGAAGGGGTGGGTGGGGGTAGAGGAGGAAGCGGGCGGGGAACCCAGCATTGCCGAGGGAGCAGCAGAATCAAAACAAGCGAGACACGCCTTTTCCCTGGCTTGCATTTCTTCCGCGGCGAGGCGTCCGTGGACGCGCGCCCGCGCGTGTGAGAGTGTGTGTGTGTGTGAGAGAGAGAGAGTGTGAGTGTGAGCGTGCGTGCATGCGACAGGGCCGCGGTGCGTGAGCGAAGGACGAGTGTGCTGTTCCGCCTGACAATGGAGCTGCAATAGGCGGGGGTCGGTTGGGGGGGTAGCAGCAGCAGCAGCAGCAGCATCAGAGGCAGCAGCACTGCCACCAAGAGCCTCCGCCGCCGCCTCCTCAGCCTTCCCGCTGCGACCCGCTCCTCCTCCTCCTCCTCCTCCTCCTCCCTTGGCGATGCCGAACCAGAAGAGTAACAAGGGCAAGAAGAACAAGCGCGCTAACAGCAGCGGGGACGAGCAGGAAAATGGAGCCCTGGCCGCGACGGGAGCTGCGGGCGTCGGAGGAGTCCTGGCTGCCGTGGCCGCGGTCGGAGCTAGCGGGCCCGTGGTGGCTGCAGGAGGTGGAGGAAGCTCCGGGGGAGCGACGGCGGCGACAGGCTCGGCTTCGGGCGACTCCAAAAACGGTAGGAAGCCTACGGGACGGAGATGGAGAAAGAGAGCGAGGGAAAAAGCAGGCGTGCAGCCACCAAACTTCACTCGCTGGCTCTTTTTTTTTTGCTTTTTCCTCCTTGCTTTACCGGATGGGCAGAGCCGGAGGTGCCCCTGCTAGTGGGGGGGAGCTGCCGGGCCTTCGATGGCGCAGCAGCCCTTGGATGGGAGAAGCGGAGCGGGCCAGCATGCAGATGAGCCAATGGGAAGCACGGCCCTTCTCTTTCTTGGCTTGAGTTGCATCGCCAGCGCGCACGGGCGCGCGGCCTGCCACCGGGTCTCGGGAGTGGGAAGTTCGAACCGCTTGGCCGGGCTGAAAAAGAGCCCGCTTGGCCGGCCCACGTGCCCCTTTCCCGCTCTCTCGCCCCCCCCCAGCGCCCCCCCCCCGAAGTGTCATGCAAGGACGTGGGGACCCCAAAGATGGGCTGCATAATCCCGTCCCGCCACAAACGTTGCATTTGCGGTGTAAGGAGAGCGCGTGGGGTTTTTTTTCTTCTTCTTTTGTACCTTCTGACGGATTTCCTCCTGTCTCTTTCTCCGCCCCCGCAATAAGCTAATTTCTGGGGAAATTAGAAAACTGTTTTATGCCTTCATTGTTCGTGTCTAAAAAGCGAACCGGTGAGGTTACACTGGGTAGAGGAGGCGCGCGTCTCTCTCCTTCAGAATGACAGTTTTCAACCTTTAAAAAGACGGACCGGATGAGAAAAAGCCCATGCTGTGGCA